>JAEIFU010001826.1:0-57130 GCA_018904235.1 Lordiphosa stackelbergi | reverse complement strand
AAAAGTCAAGGATGCAGGTGCAATATTTATTCTTAAACGGAAACCCATATTTTCCACTCCAGAACCGAATGTAGTTAGATTAAAGTCCCGTCTATGCATACCGCACTTTAAGAAAACAATTGGTAAATAAATTTACAGTCCAATCCCTGTTGCAATTATTGAGAGTGATCTATTTTATGGTAAAGCACAAAGCTGATCCTATGCTCCGTCAGATAACTAATTCTAGACATTCCTTCTATATCTATAATATCATCTTTCATCCCTTATTTACTCTTTTCTTAGATTCGCAGTCATATTCTCAAAGTTATTCGAATGCAGCTGCTTACTATTAAGGACTTGCGTCTGCTATTACCCAACACCTGGCAAAAAAAAAAAGCTGCGCGTGCTTCGAGAACTACAATTATAAGGCCAAGTATTCAAATCAAGGAACTATGGCAAACCCGAAATGAAAAAAGAATAGAAAGATGTGTTTAATGCAGAACTAATTAACTTGCTATATAATATACACACACACACATACTCACACACCCACACAACATACAACTTGTAGTCTTAAGCATAAAAAGTTCTCTTTTTCTTACCATTTAAGTATGCGTCTACATATATATATATATATAAATCCCAGCCCAAAAACTCTTCTACCACTGTGTTTGTCTTGACCCCTATCCAAAATAAGAATATTTTGCATTGCCTGTTGTTTAATGTTTTGTTTGTGGACAAATGGAGTACTCCAGCCTTAGAATCATTTCGATGTATTTTTTTCAATTTTCTTTTTTTTTACAATTTAAATTCAACTGTGACCAAAGTATGCTTCATATCTTATATTGTGAACAAAATGATGTCATATTGTAAACAAAATGAATGCAATGTATAAATTTTAGTTTAATAAGCTCAAGAACCACAATTATTTTCAACATATTTTGTAATTTATGAATGATCTTTTGTTATTTTCTTTAATTCTTATTTTTTTCTTTGACGTACCAACAAAATCGAGTTTTTTTACAGACAGTTCGTATTTATGTAACTCCTATATTAAATAAGCTCAGAAAACAAAATACACAATATATTAGCGAAAAAATCATAACTATCATCAAAAGTCAATAAAATAATGTTCAAAAATGTGTTTAGTGCATTAAACTTATTTAAACGTACAAGTTATTTCAAAAATATTTTGATTGAACGAAAGAAATTTGAGTACAAAAGCAACTAATTAAGACGGAATTTTGAGAGATAAATGAAGCCACACAAATGCATTGCAAAATATCAAAAGCAAATCATTTGCAGCAAATGTACCTGAGAACACATAAACAATATGAAACGAATTGTCTAATCTTTACAAAACTTAAGCAAACGAGCAAAACACCCAAAAGCTAAGTCAAGCAAAGAAGCCAATGCTCTTGATAACCAAAAAAAAAAAGACATAACAATATTTCCATATTTGGTAAGTTAAGTTAAAACAGGGAATTCGGGGAAATTCAACATGAGAAAAACCACTTAATTGGACTGCCAAGATACACGCAGCTGTTGAGTTTTCCATTAGAATTGAAAAGGCGGCCTATAGCCGCATTTAACCATATAAAATGTAGCCTTTAGTTATCTATTTACAGGAATCAATGATATCTAAAATAACAAATTGAAAGCGTTTGAAGGAAACGTTCTGAAAATGGATTATGAGAAATGGTGGTAATATTGAAACTAAAACACATACCAAAAAAAAATATAAATATATATAAAGCCCAAAAGAAGAAAAGTATTACATATATTTTGTTTAAATGTTGCACTTTTATGTTATTTCCATTTTTGTTTATATAAAAATCAAAACAAAAAATGATTATATATTTTATTTGTTACATTTTTAACGAAACGAAAATATAAACATATATGTATATTCTCTAAAGAAAAAGTGATATATGCCTATATAATTACGAAAGACTGATCAAAGTAAATGCAATTTCATACAAAAAACGAGACTGATGAGAAGCTCTCAAATGGCTTTCAAAAACAAAAATAAATTAAAAATTGACCAAATAGCGAAAAGATTAAGTATTGTTCTCCAATGATCATAAAACAATCTAAACCAATTTTTCACATTCATGCTATCCAAGCAAATGATTATCTCCCAAAATAAATATTAGTATATTCAAGACAAATCAAACATAAGAAGATAAACTACAGTACAAATAAAAAACTGAAGTGAACAAAAAGTTCTAGAAGTTAAATCCGAAAAAGTCATTTGTCAATGATTCAATTTTATTTAATGTGCTCTTTATTCTGGCATTTTCCAACAAAAGAACAAAAATTACTTTCATGTTTTTGTGTCGAATAATTTATTTACGTTGTCCTATTATTTATTTAATTTCATATTTATTTTGAATAAAAGCAAGCGTTGCTAGACAAAAAGTATAATAACTAAATATAATGATTTTTTTCAGCATTCAAATAAGGCTAAATTTTGCTTTATCACAAAACCGAACGGAGCGAAAATATCTGCGTAAGCAAAAATATGGAACCCTGTGAACAATTTTTTAAAATCATGAACAGAAATTGTGTACAATCTTAAATTCCCCCTTCCGTGTGTAAAATGGCAAATTGTTTTTTTCTGCATAAAATAAAATTTTAACAAAAATCCGAAACTAAAACTTACCATCTTAACATTTTGTGATAAATACATAAAAATATCAACAATGAGTGAAATATATTTTGGTAAATCGGTATGTTGGGAGATAAAAACGAAGTAAAATAAAATATTTAAACTAAAGCTTGTTTCAGTTGTAAGTCACTTTAAAGCACAGATAGTCTGAATAAGAAAGACTGGACTACACACAAGACTACACAATGGAGTATTTAAAAAATTTGAGTGCGTAGGAAAGTGGTGTAGGTGTCGACACCTCTTCAACTTTTCCCTATGACAGTTTCTATATCGGGTAACTTAACAAGTAATCGCTATGTTCTAAATCAAATATAGGAGGATATGAAAAGGTAAGGTAAGGTCGTAAGGTAAATTGTGATCCAATTAGAAATTTATATACTCTGTGCCAAGATATACTTAACATGGTAGCCGCACAAACTTCTTAGCTTTTACGCAGATCATAGATAGAGTAAAAAGAGTATACTAAAGTCGTGCAAATGTATGTCACAGGCCAACCATTTAAAATATATATATTCTTGATCAGCATTAACAGCCGAGTCTATATAGCCTTGTCCATCTGTCTGATAGACCTCAGAGACTAAAAGAGAGCAACCAAATTTGAAATGTAGACTCCTATTGTCTGCACACAGATCAAGTTTGTTTTAAATTTTTGCCACCCCCACCCCCACAATCAAATATTGAATAACTCCTACAATTTTTAAGATATTGAGTTCAACCCACATCAAAACTCACATTTATATTCGCAAAATCTATAATTACAGAAGTTTTCATCAAGATCGGATAATAAACAGCCGAGTTAAAAAAATGTTGCATACTTTTCGGATATCCCCCTCAGAAACCTCCCATGAGTAACGGGTATTTCGAGGTCGGTTAGAGCCGACTTTTGGGAGTACTTTCAAACCCAAATATAAAATATAAGGTTATCTGTTTTTGAAAAAATGTTATGCTTGTTTAAAGTTTCGTTGCGGACGTTACAAAATATAGAAGTCGACATTGAGGCTTTTGCCTTAAGGTTTTTGGACAATAAACAAAAAAAGTCTAATAACAAAAAATTTAGTGGAATAAACGACCATTTCAACCCAGCTTTCAAAGAATGAAAGGTCGTCCCGGTCTTTAAATATCTTAATATTTGGTCTGTTGCGGACGTTACGTTGCGCGGACGTTACACTTTTTACATTAGGCCAAACTGTGTAAAAACGAGAAAGGCAAAGCTGACTTCGTCTGTACCGAAATTTTGATACACTTGAAATAGCTTGTCTCAACGGTTAGCGACTTCGACCAAACTTCGCAGATCAGCTTAAAAACACCTTCTATGCGTTACAAACTTCTGGGCAAAATTATAATACACTTTTCAAGTGTATAAAAATTATTTTATACATTTAAGAATTGATTCAGCAACACATTCGGACGGCTCCACATTGATGATTATTGCTGATTATGGCATATCCTTATTGCCTTTAAACTACACAAATATGTATTGTAGGGGAGAGTGGGGGGTTTTGAGCCTCTGGGGGTTGTGAGCCACGCAAATATTGGCCACAAAAAAAAAACAAATTACAACTTTTTGTTTATGTCAAGTGTCTCCCTTCTTAAGGCCTGATTCCAGATGACATAAAAATTTATTTCGGTACTATACTTCATTCAAATAAGACTGTTTTGTAATAGCATTCAGATTTGAAATCAGCTAAAAAGTGTTTCTATTCATGTGAACTTCGACATAAAAATTGATTTTTATGTCATCTGGAATCAGCCTTTACTACCTAACTTTTAGCAAGCAACCTATCAGTCAACACATTCTTTAAGTTTGTGCACCAAAAGCCGATATTTAAAAAAAAAAGTTTTTTTTCGTTTTTGACTTGCGAATATTAATTAAAATTTTTTTCGTAACTTCAAAAGTAAGTATGAAGGAAATATCTTTAGTCAATTGCCTTTTTGATGGAAATATAAATTTAAAAAAATAAATTATATTTTGGTTATGAGACGTCAACTAAAAAAAGGTGAGACATGGGGGGTTGTGAACTACTTTGCTATAGTAGTTGGTTGGTTTTGACTTGCAAAGAGAATATTGCAATGAAGCGCAATAAAACAGAGAAAAATCTCTCTAAAGAAGTAAAAAAAACATTAAAAAAGGCATAAAAAAACCACCACCAAAAAGTGCTTGTATATAAAAGAAAACAAGCCCGCTGCCGTCAATCTTTTTTCACTTTTCATTAATATTTCATAATTCAGAATATAAGAAAAATGGTCTATTTTTCTATTTAATAAAGAATAATTGCTTAAAAACGCATTTTAAACTTTTAAATGGGCGGCTCACAACCCCCACAAATTTTCGAAATGTCAAAAATCACTTTTTTTTCAATATGAAATGAGAAATCCCCAAAAATTTAAAAAGTGTTATGCATTTTTAACTAAAATACAAAATTTACAGAACGAAAAAATATTCCTTTTTGGCGAAGTTATGTTCGAAAAACCAAACTGTGATCACAACCCCTCATTCTCCCCTAAAGGAAAAATATTAATGGCATATTCAACCAGTGCTGGGAATGCTGATTAGTTTTTTTAATCAGTCATCGCTTAAATAAAAAAAAGTGTTTTTTTAATAATGGATTTTTTCAAGTTAAAAACAATTACTTGATTTAAAAAGTTGAACTTTTCAATTACCATTAATTCCATTGAATTTTAATTGAATATTTTCATTAAAATTTAGTTGAAATAAGCTTACGATTTAGCCCAACTGTATTTTCCTCACACCCCCATAAACCAAAAAAAATAAAGGTCCAAAAACCGCTTTTTGCTTTTGTAACTCACTTAAATAGATTTTCGAAATTTACTAAAATACATTTACATAAATGGTTTGACTAAAATTTAACGCGATGGCTGAGAAATTTCTACTTTGACCATCACTGGTTTTACTATTTTATTCTATGCGATTTTTTCTTAAAATTTATTATAAAAGGCATTAAATTCTCCATTGAACGGTTCTTGTCCCAATGAACTTGGATACCGTTTGACGAAGTTATGCGCGCATTTCTAAGTACACCTCGACAATCTAGTATTTTTTTTTAGTAAGCCAACAAATTTTTGACAACCTTAACATAGGTGCCCCCTACAAGTATGCTCGGTTTTCTTTGGCGCCAGATTCAAAAAATATTTTCAAATTCTTATATAAATATAAATTTTCATGTTTTACAATTTTAGGGCCAATAAAAATGAGAAAGGTGAATAGCTAGCATGGATCAATTTTTCACTGTGAAATGCGACTAACTCGCTTATTGTTTCATCAAAATATTTTTAAATTTTAATATCATGTACAAGAGTATCTAACTCTGACTGGTGCATTTTTAGAGTCTGTAGATGTGCTCTCCAACTTAAGCCAACTCTAAATGTTAACTGTGGGCTGTAAGGGTCTAAAAGGTTCTTCCGGTGCCAAAGGCAAAACGCCAGAAAGAATATATATTCTTGATCAGCACCAGGGTTCTCAAAGTACCGTACAAAGTACCGTACTTATGTTTAGTACACAAAAAGTACTGAACAAAACCAAGTACCGTACTCAGAAAAGTACGGTACATTTTTCGTTTCGTACTGTACGAAATCACAAGTACGGTAAATAATTTGTAACGCACCGACCGAAAAAAGCAAGTACGGTACAGCGTCGTAACGTACCGACCGAAAAAATAAGTACCGAACTTTTTTGTGTTCAGCACTCGTACGTACTAAACAATTTTAGTTACGTACAATTAAGTACAAAATGGTTTTTAGTTAAGTACACGGAGTGTAAAACGAATTTAGTTACAGACTTTGTGATAGGTGCACTGACTGAATAACTTTTAGATCTTGTCTATATTTTCACTTTTGGTCATCCATGGTATTTATCGCGGTTTAGTATAGTCACAGACAGGGCAATGTAGTTATGTGTGATCATTTGTGGTCTTGAAAAGCAAGTTTCTTAAGAATTTCGCGGTTTTATTACCATGGAGACCCCTTAGCCGCATATTGCGCCTATGCATTTATCCTGACATGATTTTTCAATATCTTCAAAGTAAAGTTTGTTTGGCATTATTACATTTTTTGATCCTCTTTGGTATTTTTCCGCGATTTAATGATTTGTCAGTAACAGACAGTGGTTTGAAACAGTTTTTAAGATCTTAGCTATGTTCTTTACCTTTGGTCATCCTTGGTATTAATCGCTGTTCGGTATTGTCATAGACAGGGCAATGCAGTTATGAGTGATCATTTGTGGCTTTGAAAATCAATTTCTTAAGCATTTCGCGGTTTTGTTACCATGGAGACCCCTTAGCTGCGAATTGCGCCTATGCATTGATCCTGACATGATTTTTTACTTGGTTGGCAATTACGTTTTTCATAATTACTATTTTTATCCTCTTTGGATTTTTTTCGCGATTTAATAAGTCTTCAGTCATTTTTATCCTCTTTGGTTTTTTTCGCGATTTAATAAGTCTTCAGTCAGTGCACCTATCACAAAGTCTGTAACTAAATTCGTTTTACACTCCGTGTACTTAACTAAAAACCATTTTGTACTTAATTGTACGTAACTAAAATTGTTTAGTACGTACGAGTGCTGAACACAAAAAAGTTCGGTACTTATTTTTTTCGGTCGGTACGTTACGACGCTGTACCGTACTTGCTTTTTTCGGTCGGTGCGTTACAAATTATTTACCGTACTTGTGATTTCGTACAGTACGAAACGAAAAATGTACCGTACTTTTCTGAGTACGGTACTTGGTTTTGTTCAGTACTTTTTGTGTACTAAACATAAGTACGGTACTTTGTACTTTTAAAAACTGGTGCTGATAAGAATATATATTCTTTCTGGCGTTTGCCTTTGGCACCGAAGACCCTTGAAGACCTTTACAGCCCACAGTAAACGTTTAGAGTTGGCTTAAGTTGGAGAGCACATCTACAGACTCTAAAAATGCACCAGTCAGAGTTAGATACTCTTGTACATGATATTAAAATTTAAAAATATTTTGATGAAACAATAAGCGAGTTAGTCGCATTTCACAGTGAAAAATTGATCCATGCTAGCTATTCACCTTTCTCATTTTTATTGGCCTAAAATTGTGAAACATGAAAATTTATATTTATATAAGAATTTTAAAATATTTTTTGAATCTTGCGCCAAAGAAAACAGAGCATACTTGTAGGGGGCACCTATGTTAAGGTTGTCAAAAATTTGTTGGCTTACTAAAAAAAAATACTAGATTGTCGAGGTGTACTTAGAAATGCGCGCATAACTTCGTCAAACGGTATCCAAGTTCATTGGGACAAGAACCGTTCAATGGAGAATTAAATGGGCTTTTATAATAAATTTTAAGAAAAATCGCATAGAATAAAATAGTAAAACCAGTGATGGTCAAAGTAGAAATTTCTCAAAAAAAAAAAGGAAAATGCCAGATCTGTAAGCCGCATTTCTCAGCCATCGCGTTAAATTAGTCAAACCATTTATTAAAATGTATTCCTCTCGTCACTACCGGAATTGATAAGGATATGAACAATCGGACGGTCCATTCGCGAGTTATATCTATTTAAGTGAGGTACAAAAGCAAAAAGCGGTTTTTGGACCATAACTTCAGATTTTGGGGGTGTTAGGAAAAAACCAAGTATGAGGAAATGCTATACTCGACCTGCTCTACAGCGTGTGCTAGGTCATTTCGAAAGTATATTTTCGCTGTAACACTGTGTTATAAATGGCAACCCAGTCAAGTGCCAGCTGAATTTTATTTATTTATTTCCCTTCCATTAAAATTTAGCTTGGGATATTTCCCTTCCATTAAAATTTCAATTGGGATTTTTCACAACCGGACAAATTTTTTAATTTTTTCCCTTACATTAAATTTTCAATTGGGACTTTTTACAACCTGTCAAAATTAAATTGAGAAATTTGTGTAAAAACAAAAGCAACTGTGTTCAAAATATTATTTGAACGCTGAAGTCTTGTATTTTTTCCTACTTTCAATGGCCAATAGCCGACTTTGTAACACAATATCGATAAGCGATACCAACGTAATTTGACTTATAGTTTGTATTGAATGACTTATTGAATGAAAAATAAAAATGGTTTGGATATTGACGACAGCGTCAAAAACCAAGATTTTGATCCTTATGAAAATCTTGGGCATACGAGTATTTATTTCTTCAGCAGAGAACAATTTGGTGAAAAACTTGCCGTTACCCGGTATCCGTTGCTACGTCCCATTTAGAATTTTAAAATCAAAACGAAGAAATGACGCTTACTTGTCAATTGCCATTAATTCAATCTTCAGGATAATCTAAACTTATTAAAAACTCGCGATTTTTTAATCCGTTTGATCGACAACTTCTATTTACCTGTCCTCATGACAATTTAAATTTATATAAAAATATTGCAAACGCTAAAATTCCCTTATACCAATTGACCAACACCTCCTATTTACCCATCTTTAAATGCCAACTATAAAGTTTTCATGATAGTCTGAACTTATTAGAAAATTATGTATATTTCCGGATTCTTCGGAACGCTTGATCTTGTCCCGTCAACTATATAGTCTGGCTCTCGAAAAAATTTTGAAAATTTAGCGACTTTTTGGACCGTTTGATCGAACCATTTACGTCTACGTTTGTCAACTATCAAATCTTATTGATTTCCAAACAAAATCTAAGCTCAAATGACAATTTTTGGAATTTTGCGTTTTAATACTCTGTACCATAGGTACACAGAGTTTATCAAGTTGGAGCAAAAGTATGTAACAGGGAGAAGGAATCATTTCCGACCCCATAAAGTATATAAATTTTTGATCAGCATCAACAGCCAAGTCGATTTAGCCATGTCAGTATATCTGTCCGTCCATCTGTTCGTCCGTATGAACAAACAGATCTCAGAGATGGTAAGAGACAGAGGTTTGACATGTATGGGACAAATGCTTCATATACCTGCAGGCAGATCAAGTTTACTTTCAATTTTTTCCATGCCACCTCCCGCCCCGCGCAATTTGGAAATAACGTAATATTTCCCACAGTTTTGTAGATTGATGATTCCCTACATTCTGGAGATAATTATTATTACTATTAAATGTAATATGTATCGATTTGCAGAAGAAATGATATAGATCGGATGAGTGGTTCCCAATATATGAGCAAAAAAGAATAAAAAACTCCCCCTCCCGCGCACTCGCAACTAACTCGAGTTTTAGTGAACAGAAAGAGAGAGAAGGAACATAGAGATGACCGGTTACAGAGTATGTAATGTACATTCACTCGGATTGTCGCAGATAAGGGTACTCAAAATAGCAAGTATTGAGTCAAATATAAAATAAATAATTTCCTGAAATAATAAAATTTATTAATGTAGCATATTTTGAAGGGCATTTATCATGATATTTTATTAGTGAATAATTACCTAAGTCAGGAAAAACAAGCTCCAATGTGGAAAATAATCATTCTTCTGACATTTATGTGGGGGGAAATGCTAAAACTATTCGAGCTATGCTCAAGTTGACTTTCCTGATAAATAATCCAATATTTAATAATCTTTCAGTAAACGCTAACAATCGATATTTTGCTTTTTTATGGAATTGAATGAATATCCATAACATTAAATGAGATTTAGCTACCTTTTTCACTTCTTCTGAAAGCTGGATTGATTCCAGAGAGTTGACAATTATTAAGCTATGTCATACTTCCTTTTTTACAAACTTAATTTTGCATGCCTGCCAGCCATAGAAATACTCATAGGCATTTTATATTTCAAGCCAATCTCAATTAAAGATAAAAAGCTAACGTTTGAGTATTAAGTAAGTTGACCCCCAACGGATAATTCAATCAAGACATGGCTTATTGCAATTTTGGGTCCGCAAATTTAATAAGGTTGATGTTCTTAGATTTTTTACAACAACTCTGCTTTTCCAAGTATTTTTGTAATATTTTAAAGCTAACTGCTGATTTTGCTCACTATTCGCCAGTAACTCAATACCTAGCTAAAGTGAACCGAACCGAACCATTTGATTTTTCGGTTTTTGGTTCGATTCAGCATTTTTAAAAACACACCGGTTCGGTATACGCTTCGGTTCACGAGCGAAAAAAGCGGTTCGGTTCGGTTCAAAACCGGTTTGCATCTCTGGTCAAAAGTGTGTCTGCCTTCAAAAAGGACGGCAGGCTAGCGCCAGAGAATTTCGCTTCAACGTCCTTTCGTAATCGGTTTAAGGGAATTTTAGCGTTTGCAATATTTTTATGTAAATTTAAATTGTCATAAGGACAGATAAATGGAAGTTGTCGATCAAACGGATTAAAAAATTGCGAGTTTTTAATAAGTTTAGATTATCCTGAAGATTGAATTAATGGCAATTGACAAGTAAGCGTCATTCCTTCGTTTTGTTTGTTTTTAAAATTCTAAATGGGACGTAGCAACGGATGCCGGGTAACTGCAAGTTTTTCACCAAATTGTTCTCTGCTGAAGAAATAAATAATATTTTGAACACAGTTGCTTTGTGTTTACACAAATTTCCATCGGTGGAAAGTCCCAATTGAAAATTTAAGTAAGGGAAGTTTCTCAATTAAAATTGGCTGGTGTCAAATATCCCAATTGAAAATTTAATGCAAGGGAAATTCCATTAAAAATGGCTGGTTTATTGACGCTGGATTACGTCAATATCCAAACTTTCAAATTTTTAATTTTAATGAAAATATTCAATTAAAATTCAATTGAATTGAAAAAACAGTTGAGCTAAATCGTAAGCATATTTCAACCGGATTTAATGGTAATTGAAAAGTTCAACTGTTTAAATCAAATAGTTGATTAGTGCTTGAGTATTTAGCCATGTAAAATAAATTAATGGAAAAAAATTTTAATCAGCATTCCCAGCTCTGTATTCAACTATGCACTTGTAGATTATATAAACAGTGTAAATTTAGATATTTATAAAAATCCAAAAAGGCAAAGCTAACTTCGTCTTTGTCGAAGTTCTGATACAGTTGAAAAAGCTTGTCTCAATGGTTCGACCAAACTTCGCAGCTCAGCTTAAAAGCATTTCAAAGCACCCATGACCGCGTTTGAGAGCGGTGATATTGAGAACAAAACAGTTTTTCTCGCTGGTAGTAGTAGTATTTTTCTTTATTTAAGATATTTTTTCACCTTCTTATTACATTTATAGTTATTATTTAAGGATATGGGCTAAAATTTTAAAAATAAGTTTATCCTTATCGACTTGGTGTCTAACCGTCTGTCGATCACTGCTACTCAAATCCTTTGCTACACATTCTTTGCTTTGACTTCCCAGGTCTTCCCCAGATATTAGATCGTTCAACTGCGTGGTTAAGAATCCAAGCAGCGGTGTTGCCGTTTTCAAAACTGTTCTTCAATAATTTGATTCCAGAGTCTTAAAGACTGACTTATAAAACTAAATAGTGCCGACCAGTTTTCGCCATTCAGGCCCTCTTCTGGTCTAGAGGGCTAAATTTTAAATGTTTTTAAAAATTCGTGGAGAGAGAAAAAAAAAAAATTATATTGGTTTGTATTTGGTTGTACAATTCATTATAAAAACGAGAAAGGCAAGCTAACTCCCTGTACCGAAGTTTTGATACACTTGAAATAGCTTGTCACAACGGTTAGCGACTTCGACCAAACTTCGCCAAATCAGCTTAAAACATTCAATATTACCCATGACTGCGTTTGAGGCGATAATATTGAGAACAAACCAGTTTTCTCTACTCAAAACCCATTTTTCGAACGAACATTTGTAGGCATACAAGAAGTGAGGCCGACCTATTAGCAGCGTGCAGTAAAAGAAGACTCTGTGCAAAGTTTCAGCTCGATAGCTCCAAAACCGAGGGACTAGTTCGCGTAGAAACAGACAGACGGACGCCGGACAAAAAACAGCTCGTAATGCTGAGAATATATATACTTTATGTGGTCGGGATGATTCTCTATGCGTTGCAACTTCGGGCAAATTATAATACACTTTTCAATGTATAAAAAACAAAATTGAAAATGTGTGAATGCGAGGGCTGTTCAAGAAGTTCTCGGGTGCCAAAAAAAAAGATGTGTCGAGGGTGCCCACGTTTCCGGGAGTTACAATTATCAGAAAGCAAAACGGAAGATGGGAAGTTGGTTAGAATGAATGCCTTTATCGTCCGAAGCAGAATTGTGAAAATAAAATTGAATATGAAAAAATGGTTGCCTTTTGAAAACAAAATCTCTTTTTGACCATTTTTTTGCAGTAGAGTGTACCAAAAAAATAGTAAAACTTTTTTTTCAAAGATTAAGGTGAGGACGATAGCCACGTTAATTCTGCGTCCATAAAGCCCTACATCATTAAAATCGGTTCGGTAGAGCTTGAGAAAACGTGGGCACCATTTTGAAAAACGTGGTTTCGAGAAAAACGCGTTCAAAGTTTGAAAAATGCTAAAGCTAAGCTAAAAATAAATTTGAAAAAAAAATTTCTAGACTAGAAGAGGGCGTTAAGATAATTTATTATCTCGTGCAGTTTTAGATCAGCCTTGCCGAAATGGGGCAATCGGTGCTCCCTCAAAATGGGACAGACGCCGATGAAGTGTACCATGTTCTAATTTTCTCTCAAATTGCACAGTGAACATGTATTGCCGTTGCCAACCATATTAGGACAAAGCTTAATTCGAGAATCTCGTCTCTAGCCTTGAAGATGGTGCGAATTTGATCCACAGTGAAGGTGTCTTTGAATAGTTCCTTGCTCCCAGGTCATAATGCAACTCTTTATAAATAAGCTGTTTGGAGCTTCTTTAAGATGGCTCAATGCATGTCTGCCTGTAAGCTGCATCCATTTTAACAAGAGTTTGCTCCGCCCAGGATCCCCTAGAATGATCTTCTAGGGAAAGCGCCACTCCGTGAGTTTTTCTCACTTCCGACCGAATATTTCTATGGCAGCTACAAGAAGTAGTCAGTATACAACTATTTGACTGAAACAATCAAATTAAATCAAAAGGCAAATATTTTTTTAGCATTCAGTACTTCATTCTCTATTGAATCAACAAAAACGAGAAAGGCAAAGCTATAGTCAAGAAATTTTATAATTAAATAACTTTCAAAAAGGTTTGGGACTTTGAACAAAATCCCAAATCAGCTTAAAAACATGAAATATTACCCATGACCGTGTTTGAGAGCGATAATATTTAGAACAAACCAGTTTTTCTCACTAAAACCCATTTTCGGCCGAAAATTTGTATGGCAGCTACAAGAAGTAGTCATCCGATCCGGTCGGTTCCGACATATTAGCAGTGTGCAGTAAAAAGAAGACTCTGTGCAAAGTTTCAGCTCGATAGCTCCAAAGCTGAGGGACTAGTTCGCGTAGAAACAGACAGACGGACAGACGGACGGACAAAGCTTAATCGACTTCTGCAAACTTCTGGGCAAAATTATAAAACACTTTTCAAGTGTTGGAAAATCAAAAATTGGCTATACTAGCACATGAGGGCATGGCTGCATTGAACACATTCAATGAATTTTCAAAAGTGTATTCCCAAAAGACCATCTACCATGCAATTTCTTAAGGTGGAGAGGAAACTTTTGTGTTTATTTAATAAAAAATTTTTACAGTTTCAAAACATTTGCGGTTATTTAATTATAGTGCTTCATGTTAGGGAAATATTTGATATTTTACAATATAGTTGATAACATTTTCGTTATTTTTAATCGTATTACATCAATAAAATATTTTGAAATGTAAAAGTTTAAAATAAAATTAAGATCAACTGGCACAGAACTTTTTCGGGGTCTTTGAGTATGTACAAATATGTATGCGAGTTTTCTTTATTAAACAACTAGAGAGCTTCCATGGATACAAATATTATTTTATAGTGTTGAAGACGCCAATTTTGTAGTGTTGTGCTTTATTTTCCTTTGAACAGAAACGCTCTTTGCCGCTCATTTGGTCAAGGTCGTGGTGAAGTCATCGTTCGGGGATTCAGGATTTCAGTTAATCGTCAACTTAACGACGTTTGCCGAAGCGCAAAAAGACATGATCGACATCCGTCCGCTTGTTGTAGTTCTTCAGCAGATCATCGGAGTTGGCCACCAGAGCTGCCACAGAAAATCTATATCAAACACATCGTTCTTACCACAGGAAAAAAAGCCTTACCCGATGCCTCATTATTGATGTAGGATTTCAGAGCCGTTGTCAATTGATCCGAGTTCTCCAGGGCCATGCAGACCTTTTTTATATGCGCCGGCATCTCCTCGACAATGCCAGCCTGGCACAAGGGTGGGGCCTGGGTGGCTGCCTGGCTGTGTGAGGCAAGCAGGACAATGCAGGCGAAGGAGCACACGACAAAGAACTGTACGAAGGCCATAACTGCAAGGCAAAAGGCAAGAGGGAAACATGATTGACATTGTTAGCCGACGCGTCAACCAGATTAAGTTAACAGTAACAGCAGCTGCAGTTACAGGAACACAAGACGCAAGCACACGCAATCCTGCCTTAAGGGCAACAATCTATCTTCAGCTCGCTCAACTAATTTTGATTAAGTGCAAATGATCTTAATGGATACGTGCCATATTGTCATCCTCTGCTTATTTCTGTGACAGCGTCGAGTTATGTCGCGCAAAACAATTCACCCTCCAGGTGAATTTCATTTTAAATCCTACCTTAATGCCCTGGCCCTAATTTGCTTACGAGACAGGTAATTTATTTCCATTAGCTGGAGTAGGCAAATGGCAATAGCAGTAAGCTTTACTCATACGCCCTGTGGGCCTTCAGTTGCCTTGCATGCAATGTAAGTGCATGTGTGAGCGTACGTGTTGCTCGTGCATCCGTTTAGCTTAAAGTCCGTTGCCGGAATTTTCCAAAGACCCATTGACAGGCAAAAAAATCTTTTTATTGAGAGTATCGAAAGCACGTTCAGGGATCTGACCGGGTAAGAGCTTTGGAGACAAATGTACCATTTGATAATATGAGTTCTTTTTCATGGAATTGTAATAGATTTCCGGTAAGTATTAAGTTGTTGAGAACATTTTTTCTAACTATAATTAGGCTCAAAATAAGATTTTAATTGTTTAAACTCAGATACCATCTGTATCTTTAAATAGTCGGTTATCAAAATTATCTAAAGATAAACTCTTATCAAATACAACCTGTTCTATTTCTTTAAGCTAAATTTTCTAAATATTTAGAGATATCTGATTTTCTTTTTCACTATCGACAGAGAGTCTCTTAGAGATATATGACAAGTGTAAAGGCAGCTTTAATTGACTTCCTTATCACAATACAGTATTTTGTAATGCATTTCTTCATATATTCCATGATATGCATTGTTTTTCAGCATTTTTCTTCACTGCAAATCCGCCAAATCATTAATTCATTTTTTATAGTTTTACAAAATGCAAATGTTTCTGTTTTGAAATATCTGCTATTTGTATATTCGTGAGAAAGTACATTAGATCCACATCTCCAGTTATAATAATAAAATGGTTCCTGATGTTAATGTGCTTAGTCCTAGCAGCGGTTAGTGTGCTGGCCTGGTGTGCGGGAGACGTGGATTCAATTCCGCCTCGGACTATCTAATGAAAAGTATTTTACTTTCTTTAGAAAGTAGCTTTTAACCATCCGATCACCTTCACCAGCTATTGGCGCCAGCTGTGAAGTAACAAGCGATGAAAACACTTCTCACACTTTGCCGTTCGGATTCGGCGTTAAACTGTAGGTCCCTTTCTCTTGTGAGAAATAATGAGCACACACGCCAAGAGATTGAAAGAAATTGGCTTGGTCCTTTTGGGTTGTATAGCCAATATTACATTTACAGTCCTGGCATAATTAACTGGATTGTTTACAATATATGACTGAGGTTATCCCAGTATAATGTCGTATGCTCAAAAAAATCAACCCATATGGCGTAATGAAAACATCTTAGATTGAGTTGATCCGACTTTTTTACTCCAAAGAAAGATTACATTTATCCCGGGGCCGTCTGTGGCCCAGTGGTTAGTGTGCTGGACTGCTGGGCGGGAGGTCGGGTTCGATCCCGCCTCTGAACATCTAATAATAAAAGTTGTTTTCTTTTTTTAGAAGAATAGCTTTTACACATACGGTCACCTCAGCAGCTATTGGCGCCAGCTGTGAAGTAACTAGCCATGAAAAAGCAAATTCTCAAACTTTGCCGTTCGGATTCGGCGTTAAACTGTAGGTCCCTTTCTCTTGTGCGAAAAATTTAAGGCACACACGCCAAGAGATTGAGAAGCTTGGCTTGGCCCCGTTGTGAAGAGTCGCCCAGCTGTAAAATAAGTTTGCAGCAGTGTCGAGTTTGCAGGGCCTTCAAAACAGGAGCCAACGACATGGCCGAGATGAGGGCATCGAATTTAGTGGTTCCAACTGTAACATAAACGGTGTTGAAATGCATTTTTTAGTTTGCTTAAAGAAGACTTAACTAAAAACAAATAAGTATCAGCTGTTTACTTTGCGTCTCTAAGCTTTTGCCATTCAGCTGGAAAGCTTTAGTGTTTGACATAGCTTTTTAAAGCCGGCCGGCTTTCTATGTGTGAGTGAATTTTGAGCATTGCACAATGGGTCAAATGAACACTTTTTCTGTAAAAAATAACTGCAAACTGCAGAAATTAGCGAAAGAATAATTAAATTCATAAAAAATAACAACTCAATATTTTTAACTTTATATCAATCAGATTTTTTTTCTATTGTTATTCCAAATATCAAGGACGCATCAGTGTTTGGTTCACGCTTTATTATTTTATTAGACTAAATAAATAGGTATATATAAATATTTGATTCAAGTAGTCAGATTATTCATTAACTTAAAATTAGGTTTTCAGATATTATTGTTATATATCGGATTTTAGGTAAAAACATATTTTTAATGGGGGGTCCAAAAATATTTCTGATTTCAAATTAATTTGTTTCATAAAAAGTATATTATTTTATATCATTTGAAAATATGCTAGCATATTTTATTTATTTATTTATTTATTTATTTATTTATTTATTTATTTATTTATTTATTTATTTATTTATTTAGTCGACAAAAAAAGGCTGTCAACTCAATAACACATACATTATAAAAAGCCTTATTTACTAAGAAAGCCTAACAAAGAAAAACTAACGAAATTACAGAATAACTAATAACGACTCCGACACGATGGGGGAATTTTATTTGCCCGTCCGGCCAGCTATGCCCCGATTCACAGCCAATTGTAGTCAGAGACGTTATTAGAGCTACCAAAAACTTTAATGATATGGAGATAGAGAAGATGAAAAAAAAAAAAAAAAAAACCTAAATAGGAGCAAAGGAAAAAAAAATAATAAAATAATAAATATAAAGATATAAAGAGAACAAATTTAAGAAAAGAGAGAAAAAGAACAAATACTATCTAAATGTGAAATTTAAAACTAACTAAAAATAAAAAATTTATAAGATAAACTTAAAATTAAATAAACAGAAATCTCTGACCCGGTGGGGGAAGATTTTTTAGCCAGTCCGGCATAAAATTAAAATTTGTAACTTTTTAACTTATTAAAAATGTCTATTAGTATACGTAGCCAGTAAGTTAGGGTATACTTGTCATATAAACATTACAACTTTTATACTGTTTGACCAATGCTTTTTTATAGGATTCTGTCTTATTGTATTGGGAAAAAAATAAATCTATTTTAACCTTTTTCGACCTGTTTTGGAACATGTATTAGAGAGTAAAAATATGTTCCCAAGTAGGCGTCTGCAAATCAAAATATGCCTTTTATTCAAGGTTCAAAACGAAACAAGCTAAGGCTGCAAGTATCTTACAAGAGGCAAGTACTGAAGCGTACCGACTAAAAGAAAAGAAGTACCCAATTTTTTGTTATATAACAAGTAAGAGTGTTGCGGTCGTGTGTTCCGACAGCAAAATACCCTGTACCAAGTAGTGCGGTTCCTATTGCTTTGTATTAATTTTATTTGTTTTTTAAATTTGTTTAAGTAAATGGGGAGGCGCACTTACATATCTTCGGTGTTTTTGCAAAGAATCTTTTTATGGTAAAAATAACTTTTCGTTGAAAAAATTTAATAATGGCAATTGAAGACGCAAAAACCACGAAATTTGGCAAATTTTCATTTGAGGTTTTATGCGCTGACGTTGGTAAAAAGAGGTTTAGAAAAGTCCAAAATATATTGCCTAGTTTCCAAATTACAGGCGAAAAAATCGCTAAATTTCTCATTGAAGTTTAAAGCTTAGTACTCAGACAAACTAAATCGTCTGCTAGCGGAATTGACAACTTATTCCGATGGGTGGGGACTGTTCAACACCAAAATACCACCCTTCATCAAAATACCACCAAATGTGAAACGGTCACACTGTGCTGATTTGCTTACCTTTGATTTTAATTAATTGTTTTTGCAAATATTTAGGGATTTTTGGTGGATATATGGAATGTAGATCTTCTGGACCTAATGGGGGCGTATGTGGTCAGGTAAAGCTGCTGATCGGTTCAACTTGGCGAACCCAGCGTGATCCTGGCTTACTACGTCCCAAGTCGACTCACACCTCCTCGTGGTGACCACCGGAAGCAGTGGCAATGCACCCGCATTTGCTGCTGACTAACGTGAGCGGCGACCCGCCCTTCCCTACAGGGTATAATATATAGGGTTAGTGCGTCGGGTTTGGTACCCACCACCGTAAAAAATCTCCACCAATGAAAACTGCGACTACAATGCCTCGGATACGGACCCCCCCTGACGACGACTCACGCAAACGTTTTAAGGACCACGATTTGAGGATATGCACCTGGAATGTACGCACCCTCAACGGAGAGGGTGATGATATCGACTTGGTGAAAGTCCTCAAAAATACTCATCGGACGTTACTGCACTCCAAGAAATGCGATGGATTGGATATGGGAAAAGATAATAGCGCTACCAAAAGAGAAGAAAAAACCGAAACCACCTCCCTGGGAGATATACTACAGCGGGCATGTTTCCAAGCACGAGTTTGGGTGCGGCTTTGCAGTGAGTGATAGACTACTCCACTCAGTCATCAGCTTTACACCAGTTGATGAGCGGCTTGCCGCGCTTAGACTTAAGGCAAAATATTTTAATATTAGTCTTATCTGTGCACACGCGCCAACAGAAGACAAGGACACCTCGACAAAAGACGAATTCTATGAGCGCCTGGAACAACTATACGAGCGCTGCCCCGATCACGACATAAAGATCGTGCTAGGCGATTTTAACGCGAAAATCGGGAGAGAAGGAGTCTTTGGTTCGACAGTCGGACGATTTAGCCTTCATGAAACAACCTCCGGTAACGGAGAGAGGCTAATAGACTTTGCTGCAGGCCGGAACATGGTCATAAGTAGTACGAGATTTGAACACCTCGACATCCATAAGGCGACCTGGAAGTCCCCTGATCAACGAACACGAAACCAGATTGATCACGTTGTGATCGACGGAAGGCACTCATCGAGTGTACTAGACGTGCGTGCGATTCGAGGAGCCAACATAGACTCGGATCACTGCCTGGTTGCAGCCAAGGTACGCACGCGGCTCAGTGTGGCAAATGCCTCACGCTCTGGCACACGTCGAAAGCTAAACGTCGAGAAGCTGCAATCACAAGGGACCTCTGAAGCCTACAAAGCCAAACTCGCCCAACTGCTCAGGGAAACCTCCCCATCTTCTTCCGATATATGCGAACAGTGGAATCGTATATCACACTCTATGAGTACGGCTGCCAATGAGATACTCGGGTACTCCGAGTCCCCTCGAAGTCGGACTTGGTACGATGAGGAGTGCCGACTTGCTACTGCAGAAAAAGACGCAGCCTACAGGAGAACTCTGCAGTCGGGAGCAACGCGGGCTGTTACGGAGCGATATCGGGAGAAAAAGAAAGAGCGGAAGCGCCTCTTTAGAAGGAAAAAAGAGCGAGCAGGAAAGGCGCATGCGCGAGGAAGTCGAGATGTTATTCGGCATGAGTGAGACTCGAAAATTTTACCAAAAAATTAAGCAATTAACAGAAGGTTTTAAGCCCAGAGTCGCACAATGCAAAGACGAACACGGGAATCTGGTCACCGATCCGCAAGTGGCGCTTAACAAATGGAGAAGCTACTTCTCCAACCTGCTGGGAGGCGATGACGAACATGATGCCGCCTCTAGAGAAGTAGCGATGCCACCAATCGACAACATAGAGATAGACCCGCCGACCCAACAGGAAGTCTGCTTAGCCATACAAAGTCTAAAGAACAATAAATCAACTGGCGCTGATGAGCTGCCCGCTGAATTGTTCAAGGCTGGAGGGGAAGAATTGGTAAGGTGCATGCACCAACTTCTTTGCCGAATATGGGTTGACGAAAGCATGCCCGACGATTGGAATTTAAGTGTTCTATGCCCAATCTTTAAAAAAGGAGAACCTGCAGTTTGCGCCAACTACCGCGGGATCAGTCTCCTTCCCATTGCATATAAGGTTCTGTCGCGCATTATTTGTGAACGTCTTAAGCCGCTTATTAACACACTGATTGGACCTTATCAGTGTGGCTTTAGACCTGGTAAATCCACCACAGACCAGATATTCACATTACGACAAATCCTGGGGAAGACCTATGAGAGAGGCATCAACATACACCATCTATTTGTTGATTATAAATCAGCCTTCGACATGCCGATAAGGTCAAGGTTTTTTGAAGCCCTGTCTACCCTTGGTATACCAGCAAAGTACGTCCGTCTTTGCATGATGACGTTGAGAAGTACACAAAGCTCCGTCAAAATAGGAAAGAACCTTTCCGAACCATTTGATACCAAGATAGGTTTTAGGCAGGGCGATACCTTATCGTGCGACTTCTTCAATCTACTGATGGAATATATACTGCGCCGGTGCCCACATGCCAACAGAACGGGCGCCTTTATTTATAAAGATCTAATGCTACTCGCATATGCCGATGATATCGACATCATCGGCAAAAACGAACGGGCGGTAAGCAGGGCGTTTTCAGAGATTGAGAGGCAGTCAGAACTGATGGGTTTGGCGGTAAATGAGGACAAGACGAAATACCTTGTATCCGCGGACAAAAAGTCCTTGCGTCTTGGACAATTTGTTACAATGGGAGAATACAACTTTAAAGTTGTTGAGGATTTTGTTTACCTCGGAACGACGATAACCAGCGACAACAACATCAGTCTGGAAATCCGACGAAGGATCACTCTTGCAAACCGATGCTTCTACGGGCTAAGTAGAGAGCTCAAGAGCAGAGACCTCAAGCGAAGAACAAAATTAGCCCTATACAAGTCGCTTATCATCCCAGTCCTGCAATACGGCGCAGAAGCATGGACAATGACAGCAGCGGATGAAGCGGCGATTGGCGTGTTTGAACGAAAGATTCTTCGGAGGATTTATGGACCTTTAAAAGTTGGCGATGTTTTCCGCATTCGAAATAATGACGAACTGTATGAGCTCTATGGGGACACCTGTCTGGTCAAGCGCATAAAGCAACAGCGGCTGCGCTGGTTAGGACATGTCACCAGGATGGACGAAGAAGCTCCAGTAAGGAAAGCTTATTATTCGAAGGCGGCTGACTACGGAGGAAGAGGCAGGCGGGGGAGACCTCGACTGAGATGGGATGACCAGGTTCGGGCAGACCTTGCCAAGCTTGGTTTGACCAATTGGTCCCAGCTCGCACGGAGCAGAAGCGACTGGCGGACATTGTTGGCAGCGGCCGAGACCGTCGAACGGTTGTGATGCATGCATCGGGCCAATCAAGAAGAAGATATGGAATGTAGAAGTCATGTGCAATGCGGAATCTTACTGTTGGTTTCAAATTATGCCAATAGATGATTTTTGTCGAGCTTTTGCTGCTGACATTCCAAAGGGTGGGTGTCGGAAAAATTACAAACTATTTTTTCTGCTACCACCCCATCGGAATTGAATCAGCTGTTTGTGTCTTTAAGTTAGCGGCACTACGAGATTTCCGATGGGTATGAACGGAAATTTTAGTTTGTCTGAGTTCGACCGAGCGTAGGAGGCCTGTCAGAATTTTACGAAAGCTTTCAGACACCTTTTTTATACTCTGTACCGAAGATACATAGAGTATATTAAGTTTGTGCAAAGGTATGTAACAGGGAGAAGGAATCATTTCCGACCCTATAAAGTATATATATTCTTGATCAGCATCAACAACCCAGTCGATATAGCCATGTCCGTCCGTCCGTATGAACAAACAGATCTCAGGGATGGTAAGAGATAGAGGTTTGACATGTATGGGACAAATGCTTCTTATACTTGCAGGCAGATCAAGTTTATTTTCAATTTTTGCCACGCCCCCTCCCGCCCACGCAATTTGGTAAAAACGTCATATCTTCTACAGTTTTGTAGATAGAGGGTTTGTTCCTTCTAGAGATATTTAGTCATTAGCAATATGTATCAATTTACCGAAATGATAAAGATCGGATGAGCGGTTCTCAAGTTATGAGCAAATAAGTGAATCACCCCCCTCCCCCACCACCCACCCACCCTTTCACAACCAACGCCGCACAATCTTAGAGAGAGAGAGAGAGAGAGAGAGAGAGAAAGGTACAGAGTATTTTATAGTCGGCCTTAACCGACTTTCTCGCTTGTTTTTATATGGAGTTGACACCAAGCTAAATCGATTTAGTTTGTCTGAGTACTAATCTTAAATTAATATAAAAGACCGGTAAACTGGTCGGTAAATATGAGGTTTAGGTCAAACGGGTTGACCGAACTGCCAAGAAATCGCGAAATTTACAAAATTGTATAATAATTTCAAATGACCATAAAGATTTAATAGATAGAAGTATTGTACCTTATAGAAGACTAAACGGCACATAAATTCACGAAATTTGCTAATTTGTATAAGTTTTGGGTATCGTGAAGATTTGATAGATCGCAATTGTAGTCGCGTTAATGGTTAGAACAAACAGTCCAAAAGATAGGGTAAATTGACGGGTGAAAATTGTAAAATTTTATAAATAGTTCAGATTATCATGAAGATTTAATAATTGGCAATTGAAGACGGGCAAGGAAAAGGTGTCGGTGAATCCGTTTAAAAAATTGCGAAATTTTCAAAAAATCCAAATAGGGGCTTAGATTGTCATGAAGATGGGTAAATAGACGATTAAAGCACAGTACGGATAAAAAACTTTGTAAAACATCTCGCAAAAGGATTGACGTCAAGCTTTTTACGGTGTGTATGCAGACAAACGAAAAGAGTTGCTTTGAAATCCACACGAACATCGAACTCTGAATTTGTGGATGGTTTGCTCTTACTTTGGGCGCCCAAAGTAATAAAACTCAAAAAACTAAGCTGCATCTTTTCCATTCACTACCAAAATGTCCGCAGTCTATTAGGTAAACTTAGTCGACTTCATACTAATAGTGCCTCATTCGACGCCAATGCTATTATTTTAACTGAAACCTGGCTGAATTCTTCCGTTTCTGATCATGAAATTTTTGTACACAACTACACTACCTACAGACCATCGTTTGCTGGCGGTGTTCTTATTGCAATAAAAAATGATTTCTCATCAGAGTTGTTTCCGTTTGACAATACTCATGACATCGAGTTTATTGCGGTCAAAGTCTGCACTGGTAAAGCAAACATCTTCCTGACTTGTTCTTATATTCCTCCAAGATCTGATTTAAATATCAATTTGTTCCACCTTTCCGCAATTCATCTCGTGATGTCTGCATTAGGACACTTCGATCAAATTATAGTGCTTGGAGATTTTAACATTCCCCATTTATCATGGCTGCCTTGCGATGACTCGAACCTTTTACTACCTGATACCGAACATGAATTTATTGACGGTCTAACCGAAATCTCACTTGCTCAAATTAATTCAGTTCAAAATAACCGTGGATGGCTGCTCGATCTGATCTTTGTTAGTGATGCTTCCCTTGCGGCGGTAGCCAGAGCTAACCCAGTATCCCTGCCTGAAGATTGCTACCATCCATCCATCTCGATCTCTGTGGAGACTATTATCTCCGTGGAAATTGACAATTCATTATCATCAAGACGTGTGAAGAGTTTTCGCAAGACTAATTTTCTCGAACTAAATCTACATCTTTCTTCAGTTGACTGGTCATTCTTACATTTATTTACCGACATTAATTCTGCAGTCAAAGCATTTTATCAAACCCTTTACTTGGCCTTTGATACACACGTTCCTGAGGTGAGGGTGATACCCTCATCTAAGCCTCCTTGGTTCACACCGCACTTTTCGTACCTAAAAACAAGAAATCTAGACTTTTCAAAAAAATATAAGAAAACAGGTTTGTCAATAGACTTTGCGCTTTACTCTTCAGCTCGTTCTGAATTTCTTACCATCAACACCCAATGCTATGCTGATTACCTCTCACAATGCAGGATCAATTTTCGTAATGACCCAAAACAATTCTACACATTCGTTAACTCTAAACGCAAGTCGAATGCATTTCCTCCGTCCCTCCACTATCAGAATAAGACTGAATCTTCCGATCTTAATATTGCTAATCTGTTTGCCTCCTTCTTTCAAACGACTTACTCAGGACAATCCTACAACTGTTCTTCTTCTCCATATCCTTACTCTCTACCTCAAGCGAATAATATTTTTCTTTCCTATATTAATGAATGTGACGTTTTGCAAAGTTTGTCCACGATTGACATCTCTTTCTCTGCTGGTCCTGACAACGTCCCGAGTTGTATTTTGAAGTACTGTGCTGGAGCTTTGAGCTCACCCATTACCTATCTATTTAACCTGTCTTTGAAACAGTCTTGTCTCCCACAGATTTGGAATGAATCTTATATTATTCCACTTCATAAAAAAGGGTCTCGTTTGAATGTCGAGAATTATCGAGGCATTGCAAAGCTTTCTGCTATCCCAAAACTGCTTGAGCAGTTGATCACCTCCCAACTGCAGCACCTATGTAGCAACCTCATATCTCCTTCTCAGCATGGTTTTGTTAAACGTCGATCGACGATGACAAATCTTCTTGAGTTTTCATCACTAATAAATCGCAGTTTTCAGTGCCGGTCACAAACTGATGTCGTCTTTACTGATTTTAGCAAGGCCTTTGATTCAGTTAATCATGCTCTTCTTCTTCACAAATTGTCACTTTTGGGTTTTCCACCAAACTTACTGAACTGGATCTCGTCTTATTTATCAAATCGTACACAACGGGTATTATTTAACAATGTATTATCAACAGTTGTGAACGTGACTTCAGGTGTCCCACAGGGTAGTCACCTAGGCCCGTTGCTTTTTGTCCTTTTTGTAAATGACCTCCCACAAGTCATATCGTATTCAACTGTATTTATGTATGCAGATGACGTTAAAATCTGTCTACCATACGCCGATTGGTTCTTGCACACGCGCCTTCAACTTGACCTTAATGAACTGGAGAAGTGGTGTTCAAATAATCTTCTTTTCTTGAACCATTCTAAATGCCAAATGATGACTTTTTCCCGCAGCTCACCTCACGTTGTCTCCTATTCTATAGGGAATCATATACTGGACCGTATTTCGCATGTAAACGATCTTGGTATACTGTTTGACCAGAAATTGTGTTTCAACAGCCATATCGCAGCTACAGTAAATAAAGTCAAAGGTGTTTTGGCATTTATTAAGCGTTGGTCCAAAGAGTTTGACGACCCTTACACAACTAAATCATTGTACATATCCTTAGTACGCCCTATTTTGGAATACTGCTCTAGTGTTTGGGGCCCACAGTACAAAGAGCAGCAATCACTAATCGAATCTGTCCAGAAACAATTTTTAATTTTCGCTCTTCGCAATCTGCATTGGGACCCCAATAGGCACTTACCACCGTACCGATCGAGGTTAAAATTAATCGATCTTCAATCTATGCATCACCGCAGAATATGCAATGGTGTCCTATTCGTCCACAAACTTCTTCTCGGATTGGTAGATTCTCAATCGCTCCTCACTTCTATAGAATTTACAGTACCCTCAAGGTTCACCCGTACATTCCGGCCACTACGTTTGACACTCTGCAGGTCCAACTATGCCCTTCATGAACCTTTTCGTGTCTTATGCTCTAATTATAATTCCCTTTCATTTATTGTTTCGTTTGAAAAATCTTTTAATGTTATTTTAAGTGAAATTTATGAACACCTTGAAGTATCTAATCTCTAAACCTATTACTCTAAAAATCTTTGTATTACGATTACCAATTGTTTTAAGTTAGCAGATCATTGTTAACCAAATAAATAAATAAATTTATTTTGACGGTCAGAAGCGAAAAAAATGTGTAAAAATTGTTTGAAGAGCTTTCATAAGGAAGAATAAATTTATAATTAATACCGTAGAGGCAAAGATAAGTATTTGGGACTCCACAAAAAAAAAACATTTTGATGCAGTTGACATGAAGAGCCTTCAGTGGGAGGGCAAAAAGATCAGCAACAAACATGTCTGGGACAAAAACAACCACATTAATACTAAGATTTTTGATATTTTATATGAAAATTTAATACATTTTTTATTGAATTTGCTCGCCACCAGATTCGTATAGTGTTTTTTTGGGCTGAAGGGAAGTGCAATAATTACAATCAGGCAAGGATAAAATTTTGGTGGGGGGGGGTTGGTTTGGGTCTCCTCCCCGGGAAAAAAAAATAAGGATTTAGCCCCCCGGGGGAAAGGGTTTTATATTTTTGGGTTTCCCATTTTTTCTTTTTGATTGTTGCCGGTATTGTTTGCTTTATGTATGCGGATCTGGCTCACAGCTCACGAACACTTCAATGTTCACTTTTGTGAGCAAAGTGGCGCTCTGTGGCAACGAAAAGAAGCGTTCACATTAAAATTACTCAATTGGATAGTCACAGCGCAGTCACAGGGCTGTGACATTCAATTTCTGTGATGCCAATGTTAACACTTTGGACTTTTGAGTACTTTGGTCACAGAGCGTCACAGACAACACTGTCACAGTGTGCCTCAATGTAAACCTAGCCTAACATAAATTTGCTCAATCTAATCCTTCTACATTTTGTAATGGGTCGAATCAATCTTTATTTTCAACTTGGATTTTGTCATTCAACCCGAATGATTTAGCTTTTGCCGTTACATTTGAAAAGCATGCCGAAAACCGTTACTTTATTATATGTAAGATGTATATGTACAACATACATACGTATGTAAGTTAAACTACTCTCACTTTCTGTTTCTTCTCAACATGCGCACTGTCAAAAACTACATACATACTTGTCGATCTACTATACTATATGTACGTATGCATGCGTGTTTGTATCAGAGCTTATTATGCTTGCTGCTTCCCTCTCGCATTTTCAGTCTGTTCTCGGCCGTTACACGTAACGGTTGTGTGCTCGCTTGCTGCCTCTTCCTTTGGTCATTTGAAAAAATTGCATTTATATTAGCTTACCGCGGCGGCGCTAAATGCTACTTATGGAAGCGGGATTTGTTGACGTTTGATTCCAATTAACTGTGAATATAAGTTTTGTGCCAAATTCTGTGTGTTGCCAGTGTCCGTGTGTGTGTGCTTCAGTGCCAGCATAACGGTAAAAGTGTGAAGAGGTAAAGGTAAAGCCCAAGCTGGCAAAACGCAATTATTTCTGTGGTGGTAATTTGATTTTGAATCCCTGCATCAGGTTCCAATTTGCTTTCCAATTTGCTCTTCTGCTGTGTGGGTGCTTGTTTTGCATGCATGTGCGTGTGTATAGTACATATGTATGTATGTATGTAATTGACCCATCAACACTTAATTTTATTTCATTTTTATATCTGCACATTTATTTTTTTTGTTTATTTTGTATACAGTTTTTCAAGTTTGTGTTTGTTTTTACTTAACATCTGGCAACAATTAAACAAAATTCGCACAGACACTCCATATAGTTGGATCCATAATATCCCAGCGGAAAACTTGTGCTCTTCTGTGTTCTTTTTGGTAGAAATAATTTTTGAGTCTGTGTGGCCGAAATTCAATTAGAGCATCAGTGCAAATTAGCTGCCGGCCCTGCCCAAGATCAGTAGCCGGCAAACACCCCACACCAGCGGCACTTCCGCACAACCCCCACCCTTACACTCATCGACTAATAAATTGACTTGTTATGGTGTATGTGTTTCTTGTAGAGAGCTTATTTATCCTCCACCCCGTGGAGGGGGGAGTGACCTGCGATTAAATGTGCTCTGATGTCTTAATCAAGCGTTCGCTTGTGTGCGTGTTTACATGCTCAACATTATTTTGCACATTTATTTGTCAACATCCTCCACCCACATACGCCGCCATATCCACAGGCGCTACGCAATTGATGTCCTTGTATTAATTAATAGCCATATCCATATGCTTCATCGACTTGAACGTATTTTTATCAATGAAATATTGCTTTAAATTGGTCCCCAAGCGAGACCAAGACCACTACCACTCGACCACCTCCCCTCAGGGGGGGTGGCATATTATTTCAGTTATACACTTTTGTTTTAATGAAGGTCATCGTGTCAGCGACGTTGGATTGATGCTGGACCCAGTGGTCGGCGTTTAATTGTTGCAATTTTCAACAGGCTGCAGATCAAATTAATGTCATAACTCAATTAGCCGGCAGACTGTACTTTATTTGCATGTTTATTTATGTGAGCCAGATGATGATGACTCTGATGATATGTTCAATTTATGTACATATACTTAAACTTTTGCCAATTGATGGCGAATTTATTATTCCAAACTTTAATTCGTTATCTCGCGTTTAATAATGCCTTACTCTATTGATAAGGGAATCCATTTGATTTCCTCTGAAACTAGGGAATTTGTGATGTGTGAAATTAGTAGATTAAAATCTGAGCAGGGCAATGATTTCGAACAGCCTTGGGTTCTTGTATTATATATTATATGAAAATTAATCCGCCATTAATGATATTATTTCTATCCTAGAAAGATTTAATGATTCATCTTATTTCGTAGAGGCCTACCAATATCGATCACTATTAAATCAAGCAGTTTTAATATATCTGCTTGTTATTTGTTTGTACATTACTTAATAGCGAGAGCAGAAAAATGTTAAAGAATTTAGTTGCGTGAAACTAATATGGGCTAATCCTGCGTTGCGGACGTTACATTTGTACGCAAATTTGCTTGATAAATTAACACATCTGGCGTTCACATTGGTATATTTATACCCTTGCAAAGGGTATTATAATTTTGCCCAGAAGTTTGCAACGCATAGAAATATTCATTTCCGACCCTATACCCTATATATATTCTTGATCAGGGTGACGAGCTGAGTCGATTGAGCTTTGTCCGTCCGTCTGTCTGTCTGTTTCTACGCAAACTAGTCTCTCAGTTTTAAAGCTATCGAGCTGAAATTTTGCACAGAGTCTTCTTTTTACTGTACACTGCTAATATGTCGGAACCGACCGGATCGGATGACTATATCTTATAACTGCCATAGGAACTATCGGTCGAAAAGTGGGTCTTTGTGAGAAAAACTTTTTTGTTTTTAATGTTAACTTGTCTCACTTCAGCGATTATTAATATTATACGCTTTCACATAGATTTGGAAGTTTTTCCCAAAATCGGATGACTATATCTTATAGCTGCCATAGGAACTATCGGTCGAAAAGTGGGTTTTTAAGAAAAATTTTTGTTTTTTTTGTTTACGTGTCTCACTTCAGCGATTATTAATATTTTACGCTTTCACATAGATTTGGAAGTTTATGTCAAAATCGGATGACTATATCTTATAGTTGCCATAGGAACTATCGGTCGAAAAGTGGGTTTTTATGAGAAAAATTTTTTTGTTTTTATTTGTTAACGTGTCTCACTTCAGCGATTATTAATATTTTACGCTTTCACATAGATTTGAAAGTTTATGTCAAAATCGGATGACTATATCTTATAGCTGCCATTGGAACTATCGGTCGAAAGTGGGTCTTTGTGAGAAAAACTTTTTTGTTTTTAATGTTAACGTGTCTTAGGTAAAGGTAAAGGTAAAACTGGCTATACAGCTCCTCAGCGGGGCCAGCAAGCTTCTCCAATCTCTTGGCGTGTGTGCTTTAAATTTTGCACAAGAGAAAGGGACCTACAGTTTAACGCCGGATCCGAACGGCAGTTTTGAGAAATTGTTTTTCATGGTAGTTACCACACTGCCCTAACTGGTGAAGGTGACCGTATGTTAAAAGCTAGTTTCTAAAGAAAGAAAAAACTTATTATTAGAGTTCAGAGGCGGGATTGACCCAGACCCGCCCAAGTAAATAAATCCGACTACGTCACCCTATAATCGCTTTACAAAGATTTGGAAGTTTTGGTCAAAATCGGATGACTATTATCTAACGTCTAGAACTATCGGTCGAAGTGGGTTTTATTTAGAAAAATTGTTTGTTTTAATGCTGGCGTTCTTAAACTCTGATGTATTAAAACATTTGCAAGGGTGGGTAAAAACTTCGGCAAAGATTAAATCTCGTTAATGACATGTCTGGCCAAATGCAGTTCTTTGGGAGTACTTTCAAACCTATTTTTTAAATAAAGGGTTAACTGTTTTTGAAAAAAAGTTATGTTTGCTAAAAAGTTCCGTTGCGGACGTTAAAAAAAATGGAACTCGACCTTGAGGCTTATGTGCATTTGCACATATTTTAGCAAATTGTGCGCAATAATAATAAACCAGGGACCGAAAATAACAGTTGTGATATTAAATTTTAACCAAAAAAGACACGGTGAAGGAAGTTAGCTACGAATACGAAAAATGGACCATTGTTCAAGTCTTTGCAAGCAGTATGAAAATAGAACATAAAGTGATATTCATAACTTTAAAAATAAAAATTTATTTTAACTGTTAATTTATAATTTTAAAATAAAACTTTTTAAAATAAAACTTTGTAAATAACACTTTTTCTTGAGTTTTATTTAAAAAAAAATTGATTGTAAGTGTTATTTGTCAACGTTTATTTTAAAAATCAAAAATAACTGTTATTTTGCAACGTTTATTTTAAAACTTAAAAATAAACGTTGACCTCCATTATCTGGCGAGTAATACAAGCTATCGGTGCCTTAAATTGCGTATGCACATACCTTGAGTCCTACTACCATAGTGCTAACTTTGGTTCAGATCGGACTACTGTAGCATAAATCTGTAGTTAAAATCTACACGAATGATTCCGGCATCGTAAGATTACCGGTAAAAGTAATCATTTCTATGGTGCCGCATACTTGTGTATTGTGTATACTCGTGTGTAAAATTTTAATGGTTTCGGTGCTCTGTAGTAATCTGCATTGTGTGGATCGTACGATTATATTCGTAACACCAGTAAATATATAAAAATGTAACAAATATTGGGAAAGAATACTTTGGCGGGCATCGAAGTTAACTAACAAGTATTTTAAGATTTTGGGGGTCCCCTAGAAAGTTAAAGTGTGCGAAAGCGGAGTACCCGAATTCCTTCACAGTACTGTGTAAGTTTTGTTTTTCTTTTTATACACTTGAAAAGTGTATTATAATTTTGCCCAGAAGTTTGTAACGCATAGAAGGAATCATCTCCGACCACATAAAGTATATATATTCTTGATCAGCATGACGAGCTGAGTCGATTTAGCTTTGTCCGTCCCAAGGTATACTCAAAAAGGTAGTCTCGCTCGCTCTCTCGCTCTCTTTGCTTCCTTCTTAAATGTCAGTCTGTTGGCAGCAGTTGAGAGGGATGCATCTCCGCGCACGAAATTTTCTTGATTGAGACTGAAATAAGAAGTAGCAAGAGAGCGAGTGCGACTACCTTGTTTTCATATACCTTGGTCCGTCGTCTGTCCGTCTGTCTGTCTGTTTCTACGCGAACTAGTCCCTCAGTTTTGAAGCTATCGAGTTGAAACTTTGCACAGAGTCTTCTCTTGGCTGCACGCTGCTAATATGTCGGAATCGACCGGATCGGATGAAATGTTCGTTCGGAAAATGCGTTTTAGTGAGAAAAACCGTTTTGTTCTCAATATTACCGCTCACAAACACGGTCATGGGTAATATTGAATGTTTTTAATCTTTGTCCGTCCGTCTGTCCGTCTGTCCGTCCGTCCGTCTGTCTGTTTCTACGCGAACTAGTCCCTCAGTTTTGGAGCTATCGAGCTGAAACTTTGCATAGAGTCTTCTCTTGGCTGCACGCTGCTAATATGTCGGAACCGACCAGATCGGATGACTACTTCTTGTAGCTGCCATACAAATGTTCGTTCGGAAAATGGGTTTTAGTAAGAAAAACTGGTTTGTTCTCAATATTATCGCTCTCAAACACGGTCATGGGTAATATTGAATGTTTTTAAGCTGATTTGGCGAAGTTTGGCCGAAGTCGCTAACCGTTGTGACAAGCTATTTCAAGAGTATCAAAACTTCGGTACAGACGAAGTTAGCTTTGCCTTACAAAGTTTTATATAAAAAATTATAAAATAACAGTTTAAAAATATATTTTTTTTAAGTTATGAAATAACTGTCGAGTCTTCATTTTTATTTTAAAACTTATAACAGTTACGGTCCTTGTAATGTACAAAAAAAGTATAAATACGAAAAATTAAGTAAAACATATGTCCATTTCAATCCTGCTTTCAAAAAAATTATCATTCTAGTAGTCCCGTTACTGAAAGCCCTTAATTTTTGTCTGTTGCGGACGTTACACTTTTTCCATCATGCCAAACTTTGAAAAAATGTCCCCCCCCCCCTCCCCTCTCCTCCCCCCTCCCCCCCCTCCCCCTCTCTCTCTCTCTCTCTCCAAGCCGGGGGGGGGGGGGGGGGGCGGGGGGGCCGGGGGTCGCGCCGGGGGGGGGGGGCGTGGCACGGGGGGGGGGGGTATTTATTTTTCATCCGATTGACTTGAAACTCGGTTTGTAAGGATATAATACGAAATAATTTGAAATGTGATTTTCCCATGTCGGAAAATCTGTCCCCCAGGCGTGAAAATGCCTGAAAAATTCAGCATGAAAAAAAATTTTTCATGCGATTGGTTTAAAATTCAGATTGTAATGATAACATTCGAATTCATGTGTGATTTCATTTTCCGATTTTGGAAATACGGGTTTTGCAGGTTTGCTCTCGATATTTATCAATTACACTATGCAACAATTATTTGATCCCGGCTTCTAAATAGTTGATCCTTATGTAAAATTTCACGCTGAATTCAAATCTGCTCTCAGATATCTGGAAAGGAGAACGGTTTTTGAGATATAGCTAAATTTTCAATTTTTGTGTTTTGAAAAAAGGTAGTTCTACTAAAACGCCATTTTCTCTGGTTTTAGTCAACCGATATGTATAAAGTGGAACAAAAATTAAAGATAATAAAATTATTTCCTAAAAAAACGACAGTTGTTTAAAATCCAATCATAAATGACGAAGTTAAAGCACTTCAAAGTTGGATTTTTAAAAAAATTGAATAATTTTTAATTTTCCGCTGCCTTTCATTAAGTTTATTTCAATCTTACCATAAAATTTGCTCAGGTCTCTGATATTGACAGGATGGGGTAATCTCTTCCGAACATTTTTTGCCCTTGGTGATCAAAATCGTATGAAAAATAAACGCTATATTCACAATTAAGTAAACATACCTCTTCTTGAGAGTCCTTAATTTCCTGCATAATATTACAACCACTTTTTTGATCAAAAGTTATTGCAACACATGTAAATTAACTGCGTTTTTATACCCGTTACTCGTAGAGTAAAAAGGGTATACTAAAGTCGTGCAAATGTATGTAACAGGCAGAAGGAATCATTTCCGACCATATAAAGGATATATATTCTTGATCAGCATCAACAGCCGAGTCGATTTAGCCTTGTCCGTCTGTCCGTCCGTCCGTCCGTCCGTCTGTCTGTCTGTATGAACACCTAGATCTCAGAGATGGTAAGAGATAGCGGTTTGACATGTATGGGGCAAATGCTTCTTTTATCTGCACGCAGATCAAGTTTGTTTCAAATTTTGGCCACGCCCCCTCCCGCCCCCGCTATTTGGAAAAAAGTTATATCTCCTACAGTTTTAAAGATAGAGGACTCGCACATTCTAGAGATAGTTGGTTGTTAGCAAAATGAATCGATTTGCCGAAAGAATGACAAAGATCGGATGAACGGTTCTCAAGTTATAAGCAAAAAAGTGAACCAAGCCCTCCCCCCCTACCACCCTAAAAAAGTTGCTACTTTTTGGATGGTCACACTAAGGAACGCGGGAACACTGTTAAACATGTTTTTCAGAGTAACGGGTATATCGAAGTCGGTTAGAGCCGACTTTAACTTACGCTCTGTTTTATTATGATGCTGAGAGCGATTTAGCTTTCAAAATGTTTTAAACGCGGGGAAGATTAAGTGATAGTACCAAAAGGTTGATTCATATAATTATTTTCATTTTCACACACAAAACATGGAACGGCTCTAATTTTTTTTTTTTAAATCGCGCGTGGAGTTTCTACAGACCGCTTGAGCAATAAACATTGATCAACTTTGCCGGGATGTGTTATGCAAATTTTAATATTTTGCCTACAAGTAAAACATAATTGTCACAAATTGTCGTACTCGTCACTTAGACCATTTATGTACATCGATTTGTATTTTGCCATCAGTTTGCTTTATGAACTTGGAAATGGCAATTGCAATTAAGTTTTGTGGTTAAAGCTACGGTCCCACAGGCAAATAATTTGCCCAAATTTTCATAAAAATGTCTCTAAATAGAAATGATTACAAATTTTGCACAACTTAAAACTAAAACTATGGTTTCATACGTAAGCAATTTGATCAAAAATAGACAAAAAGTTTCCTAGGTTGGCCTATTTAGTCAAATTTTCATCAAAATTTGGGCAAATTATTTGCCTGTGGGACCTTAGCTTAAGTCGCTCAAAAATTGTCTTTTTTTCTTTTTTAATTGATATTTTACGAAAAGGAATCACATATTTTTTGTACAAGACCTGCATATTTTTTTAATTCATTTAAATTAGAAGCCATGGATGACCGCGGTGACTTTGTTACATAATAATTCCCAATAATTATTTATATACTACTTGAGTATGTAAACTAAACATTTATTAATTTTTCTTTGATTTCTTATTCCTTAGAAAAGTATTTCACATATAAAAATTTCCTCCGGGAGAGGGGGTTTAACCCCCAAAACCCCCCGGCTACGCCACTGGATGAATCTATCGTATAGGTGCCATATAAAAAATCCAAAACTTTAATGAAAGCATAACCTATTATTCTTTGAACTCTATAAGTGAAGACGAGGTAACAATTCTTGCCAAACAACTCAAGACTCAGGAATTCAATTCCATAAAAAAGTAAAATATCGATAGTTAATTGCATGGAAGCGTATGACAAGCGTTTATTATTAAGATATATTGGAATATTTTTCTAATGGAATATTTATCTTAATATATTCATCTTAAGCTAATATATCAAGTTATTTTAGCATTTCCAGCCACACAAGTGTCAGTAGAATGAGCATTTTCCGCATTGAAATTTGATTTATCAGACTCAAGAGCCAATATCGATGAAAATATACTAGAAGATATATTATTATTGAATACTAACCAAAATTCCAGCATTATTAAGATAATTAAGTTTAGACCAGTGGAGCCCAAAATGCCAAAAGTCTACCCCATGGGATAGGAACCCAAAATTTTGCCGGCACACGCATAGGGAGAGAATAGCACGCTCGGCGGCTTGCTCTCTCACGACTTGTGTGCTTTTGGGGTTTTTATTCTCTCATGAGGCATTTGTTGTTTGTTTGCTTGTTGCTCATGTTTGACGTCATGACGTTCACTTTGTGTTTCGCTGCTACGCACACGCGCGCAAAGCTTGGGCACCAATTTAGACTGTATGTGAAAATACAAGTTGGCGTTCGATGTGTAATTGAAAATTGCGCCTCAAATGTGTCTGATGCTATGATACACACAATTTGGGAATCCGCCGATACTTTTACTTAAAACTTAATAACTTTTATTCCATTAAACTTATTTAAACGTTTTAGCAACGATAAAAATTTTCATGTATAAAATATTACAGGAAAACCAGAGGTCCGGAATATCTCACTCAAAATGAAAGTGTTGTAAAATTACCCTGTTATTTTTAGAGACTTTGAAATATGTCTCAAACAGATAGAGTGATTTATTTTTTGAGTATAAGTGTTTCGCTCAGTGAAAGTGACTTATTTATCGAGTGTAAGTGTTTATCTCAGTGAGAAACACATATTTTCATTTTTTTTCTGTTATGTGTTTTTTAATAACACTTATTATTGTGAAAAACTATAAGTGTCTTTTTAGTCAAAAACTTTGGATCGGACATTTTCAACACTAAATTTCATTTACAGCGATTAAAAACCGAAAACTTTAATTCTGAAAAGTATTTTCTTGCCGCGGTTATAGCTTAGTGCTCGCCAGAGGTCGTTACAAGAAATTTGTAAAGGTAGTTTGACCTTGTGGGTGGAAAAGGCTGGAAAATCATATAAGGATCAATGTGAAGTCGCAGTTCACAGCTACTGGAGCTCCATGGTAATACAAGTGCTTAAGAAACTGCTTTTTAAAACCTCAAATGACCACACTCAATCAACAATGCGAATGCATTTAACAGTAATCTAAAAATGGCGCTCACACCCCGAAGAAATTCGAATTTACGCAGAAATGCGAGTTTTATATATCACACCTTAATATATAATATCACATAACTACATAGCCGTGATAGTGACAATACTCAACCGCGATAAATACCATGAATGACCAATGGTAAAGAATATAGTCAAAATCATAAAGATTGTTTCAAACCATTTTCTGCGTATGACAAATCTTTTTATTGCTGAAAAATACCAAAGAGGACCAAAACAAAGACATTAGAATATGAAGATGAGTAACGCCATACGATTTTTTTGCAAACAATTTTTTCCCCCTGGCTTTTGAATCTAGCTTTTCGCTCTCTTGAAATTTTGTCCAGAAGCCAGAGAGAGAGAGAGAGCGCTCTAGAGCAGCGTTGGCCCTTGGTGGCATCCCGGGGCCGAACATATTTCGCTATTTACATGTACACAACCCGAGCGCTTGCCGAAGCTGAGACCAAAAGAGCAGAAAGGCGTCATTCGCTCGACAGAGTTCGAAGCGATTAGGTCGAAGCAGATTTACGGAGCTTTATTTTCGCCCACTAATACACTCTCACTTTTTGTCCTCGCTCTCGCTGGCCAACGCTGCTCTAGAGCCAGCCGCATTGTTGTACGCATACAGCGACAGCCGACGTGCATACGTATTCTCAAGCATTACTCACACAAGCAAAATATGATTACGACAATACTAAACCGCGATATATACCAAGGATGACCATGTTTCCACTGATCTAAGAGCTATTTTTTTGACAAAAAGGCGTCATTCTGAAGCTTAAGAAAATTGCCTTGCTTTGAGGCGCCGACACGCGCAGGCATACGTCACAACAAGTGTAATTGCCTTACATAATAGTAAGTTGAAAGAACAAAATTCATACTTATTGACGCACGGCGGCAGCTGGGCGCAGCAGGTACAGTGTGCGCGATCGAGACCCGCTTGGCACTGAATTAAAACATATGCAGTGATTTTAACTGATAAGGTTGGTTTTTACTGTTTTTGTTGTAGGACTGCTCCCAAACTTAAATTTCGTGACCACCGCTGGTATAAAACATTGTTCCAAATCACATCTACAAAGTAAATTATCATTACATAGCTAATAGAGAAATTCCACTTATCTTTATTTACTTTCGTTTTTCTGTTATAATATAACTGTTATCAAAAAACACTTTGAACATATATTATTTTCAAAGTGTTATTGAAAAACAGTTAAATTTCTCTCTCAACATTTTTCGGCTTACAGAACACAAATAAAATAAAAATTAAAATTAAACTCAGTGAGAAACCGAAATTGCTTATGATTTTTGTGTTTCTCTTAGTGAGAAACACTTTGAAAATATGTGTTGAGAGTTATTCCGGACCTCTGTGGAAAACCCATCTCTTAACTTTAAGTGCCCGTAACTGGCGAACGGTGCATGTCCGGGAGACTGGAACAATTTTTTTCTTACTTCGAACCCATAAGTACAAAAACCTCATCAAATAATTTTCTGTGCACAATGCACTGTGAGAAGCTTGGCTTGGCCCCGTTGGAGGAGCTGTCAGCCAATTTTACATTTACAATGCACTGTGCCTAGCCGTCAGTTAAGAATTACCTATTATCAAATGAAAGCTCTTACTTCTGTTCATTATTTTAGTCTGCCAAGCCTCCAAATTCAATCAGATGTTTTAGTATCAGTTATTATGTTTTTGTAATGCGTTTAAATAATTTTAAAAAAACCCTTAGTTGAGGAATTACCTAAGCATATTGTCAGAAGTAGTGTAAAACCAGTTGGCTGTTGAATTTGTTAATGGGAATTATCAGGTGATTAAATTTGATCACGCTTTGCTCTTGTTACTGATGATTATATCTATAACAGGGGAAACACCTAACGATACTATTCAAGTGCATTTGGGAGTACGATGACATAAGACTGGGTCTGTACCCGCCCAGATGCAAATATATGAATATATTTATCTATGTACCTAGCCAAAACAATAACTTTATTGTCTATATATTGCAAAACATGTACAACTTGTTTTTGTGGCATTTTTGATGGGCTTCTCGTTGTTAATCATATAGTGGGATTAGCTAAATGAAGCGATACGTTTGCTGAACTTCTACTTAATAATTGTACGTTTTCGAATCTTCTCTGCCCTCCCCTCTCTCTACCTATTCCTTTGGCTTCTCTTAGTAACCATAAAGGGGTATATCTGCTCCATTTAATCGAGCTTCGGTGACACATGTCTAGAGGGAGGGTAAAGGAAACCACTTAAGTGGCTGAGATTGCTAAACGAGTAACCTGCAGTTGGATATCACATTACCATCTCATTATCATACACCCCTCCACTCCACTGCGGAAGTGGAAGTGGTGGTGTGGTACTACACTTATCTAACTACTTAATTGATATCTTCTTCCTGTCTGCAGATGGTTGTCAAGGAGATGCCCTTGCACGAGAATTTGAGCATGGAAAATCGTCATATGAATTCCACGTCGGCGGGTAGTGGAGCCAACCCCACGCCAACGACCACCACATTTTCCCGCGTAGGACGACGTTTTAGCGTATCCTTGACTACGGCCGTTCTGTTGATCTCGTTCTTTATTTGCACTCTTCTGGCCGTGGGTTTCATTGTCTACAACTTTGCTACATGTGCCCATTTGACCCCATCTGAGGGTGAGGATATTGTCTGCACCAGCGTCCATTTGCGCAACAAGCCAAGTAGTTCCCTAAGCGATGGTCAACCCAAGTATGATCGTGATGTCCGCCTGCCACGTTCCATACAACCTTTGAAGTATAACATCACATTGGTCCCTCAATTGAGTGGCAACTTTAGTTTTGCCGGCAGCGTTCAGATACGTGTACGTGTATTAGAGAATTGCTATAACATCACCATGCATGCAGAGGAATTGAACATCTCGCGCAGCGATGTGGCTGTCTATCGAGTGCTAAATAAAAATGAACTGGACCAGGATAGCTTGCGCATTCATAAACAATATTTGGTGGGGGCCAAGCAGTTTTTTGTCATTGAATTGTATGACAAGCTGGTCAAGGGAGAGGAATATGTGGTACACATACGCTTTAGTGGCATCATTCAGGACTATCTGCAGGGATTCTATCGTAGCTCTTACGAGGTGCAAAACGAGACGAGGTAAGTTAAATACAGGATTGGTTAAATACTCACTTTCTGAATCATACACGCTGAAGCCATAAATCAACACGATGTAATTTTATTTCCCAGATGGGTGGCCTCCACTCAATTTCAGGCCACAGACGCTCGCCGTGCCTTTCCCTGCTTCGACGAACCAAACCTCAAATCGATGTTCATTTTAAATATTGCGAGGCCACGGAACATGACGACAATATCCAACATGCCCATAGTCTCTTCCAACAATCAGTAAGATTTCCCATTTTCTGATAATTATGCTGCTAACTTTCTACTCTTTAGCGACTCCATACCAAACTATGTGTGGGATCATTTTGCGGAGTCCCTGCCCATGTCCACTTATTTGGTGGCCTATGCCATCACCGACTTTGAACACATCTCCTCGGGCAATTTCTCGGTATGGGCTCGTGCCGATGCCATCAAATCCGCGGAGTATGCTTTGAGTGTGGGCCCCAAGATACTAAACTTTCTGCAGGACTTCTTTGATATCCCTTTTCCACTACCCAAAATCGATATGATAGCCTTGCCTGAGTTCCAGGCTGGGGCCATGGAGAACTGGGGGCTAATCACGTTTCGCGAAACGGCCATGCTGTATGAGCCGGCAGTGGCGACAGCCAGCAATAAGCAGCGTGTGGCCTCTGTGGTGGGTCATGAGTTGGCTCATCAATGGTTCGGTAACCTGGTCACGCCCAGTTGGTGGTCAGACATTTGGCTAAATGAGGGATTTGCCAGTTACATGGAATACCTGACAGCAGATGCTGTGGCTCCCGAGTGGAAGCAGCTGGATCAATTTGTTGTTAACGAACTGCAGACCGTGTTCCAGCTGGATGCCCTCTCCACATCGCATAAAATTTCTCATGAAGTTTTTAATCCGCAAGAGATTTCCGAGATTTTCGATCGCATATCCTATGCAAAGGGGTCCACTATAATACGTATGATGGCACACTTTCTCACGGACTCCGTTTTCCGCCGTGGACTCAGTAAATATCTGCGGGACATGGCCTACAGCTCGGCCACCCAGGATGATCTTTGGCGTTTCCTTACAAACGAGGCCAAAGCCTCAGGTCTGTTAGACCGAAGTACCAGTGTCAAGGAGATTATGGACACCTGGACTTTGCAAACGGGCTATCCAGTGGTGAAGATCTCACGCCATCCCAATTCTAATGCCATACGCCTGGAGCAGGTTAGATTTGTCTATGCCAATAGCACCAAGGAGGATGAGAGTTTGCTCTGGTGGATACCACTCACTTTTACCACTGCCTCCGAGTTGAATTTCGCCAACACACGACCCACCACTTGGATGCCGCGCACCAAAATGTACGAGCTGGAGAATCGGAATCTGTCCACCGACAAATGGTTCATTTTTAATATCCAACAAACGGGCTATTACCGGGTCAACTATGATCTGGACAATTGGCGAGCTGTTACCGATCATCTAATGGATCCAAGGCATATGGGTGACATAGCTCCAGCCAATCGAGCTCAGCTGATTGATGACGTTTTAAATTTGGCACGGGGTTCGTATCTCTCCTATGATACGGCCATGAATTTAACGCGTTACTTGGCCCACGAGACGGATCATGTACCGTGGAAGGCGGCCATTACCAATTTTAATTTCATTGACTCCATGTTTGTCAATTCCGGGGACTATGATCTGCTTAAGGTAACCCAACAACTCGTTCTCAAAACGATGATTCCTTGCTTATATGGTAGCCTATTTTCAGAACTATCTTCTGAAACAACTGCGCAAGGTCTACGCCGAGGTGGGCTTTAAGGATGGCCTCACTGAGAGGGAGGACGTATTGATGCTGCTAAAACGTGCCGAGATTCTCAGTATGGCCTGCCATTTGGGTCATCAGGAGTGCATTTCCGAGTGCAACAGGCATTTCCAGAATTGGATACAGACCCCCAATCCTGATGCCAATAATCCGTAAGTTAAGCAATTTGAAATTCAAGTGCAGACTCAAGTTTCCCTACTTTCGTTTTTAGCATTGGTCCGAATCTGCGTGGTGTGGTCTATTGTTCGGCCATACAATATGGAACCGAGTATGAATGGGATTTTGCTTTTGAGCGTTACTTGAAGACAAATGTGCCAGCAGAAAAGGAGTTGCTTTTGAGTGCATTGGGCTGCTCTAAGGAGCCTTGGATTTTATATCGATATTTGCGTCGTGGCATAGCTGGCCAGCATGTGCGTAAACAGGATGTATTCCGGGTGTTTGCTGCCGTATCGAATACTGTGGTGGGCCAACAGATTGCCTTTGATTTTCTACGAAACAACTGGCAGGAGATAAATGTGTAGTAAGTAGCAAGATTTAGATTGAAGCAAGCTTTTTGCGAAATAGACGTTTGGCATTTTATTGTAATGCCGTAGGAAACAAAATCGAGTTATCCAGACTTTAATCAATCCTAAACTATGCCTGAACTACGTAGATCCCTGGTTTTGTTTGACTAAATTCGAAAAGATTTATTTGAGTACGGATTCAATAAGTCTATTCGGATTAAGTACAATCAAGTAAGAGTCCCTCTTGAAATTTTAACCGGAAAGAAGTCAATTCATTCGCTTTCCTTTTGCTATTCTGTTCAAAGTTCGATATAGGAACCTATTTCGACGGCTCGAAGCATTTTGCAAGCGGTCCGATAAAGAACATTGATTATCCCTTTTATATGCGATGAACCATTGATTCCCTTTAAACTCACTGATTTATCTTTTTCCTTACAGCATGGGTTCCCAGATATCCAATATACACACACTGCTTAAGTTCGTCACCAAGCGCATGAATTCCAAATTCCAATTAGCCCAGTTTGAGGAATTCGTGCGAGATGCGCACTGGGACTATGACAGACCCATTCAGCAGATTGTCGAACTGGTTGAGACAGGTGTAGATTGGATGAATCGCAATTACAAATCTATTGTCAAGTGGTTGCAGCGGGAGGCGAACTCCACGTAGGCGGACGGTCGGCTTGGCTGGATCAAGACGGTTGCAGCAGTATTATATGTACACACACTTGGCTAAAGGGATAACCCAATGCATTTATGTTTTAGTCTCTATTTGTAAAATCTCTTTACTAATTTTAAATGTCAGCTTCTTGTATTTTTAACTTGTACTTAAATGTAACTTATTAAAAAAATGTATAAACGGAATGTCCTTAAAAATCAATCCTGTTTCTTGCTTGGCAGTCGCAGGACATTGGCAAACATCAGTGTGCCCACAAAAACCAGGCATGTGCCCAGCCAGTGGTACACCGTGAAGGGATTACGAAAATATACTATGGAGAAAACTAACGAGATAAATTTACGCAGAGTAAGGATCAGGGTGACTGTCAAGGAACTACACTCGGTGGTCAAAGTGTAAACGGAGCTTATGCACAAATGCTGAGTGAGCACATTTCCCACGAGGTAGGCAAGCATTAGAGGCACTGCATAGCCCACCACAGGCAGTGTGTAAGCTTCACCCTCGAGGGCTTGCACCCAATGACTTTTGAGATTCTCGTGCAACAACAAAAAGGCAGGCAAAGGCAGCAGATGGGTATAGTATAAAGCCTCGCGAGCACATTTACCATATCGTCGATACAGCAGTTCTTGGGTGATGCCCATATAAGAGGACACAAACAAGGCCAGCACCAGAAGAAACACTCCCACCAGCCACCAATACATGTTCGCTTCATCCTGATCCATCCGATCCACATCAAATTTCCTGCTAGAGTAATAAGTGCATATAAAAATGCCCAGACTTATCATTGTCACTGCTATATACTGACTAATCCGATAGTGCCTTTTAAGTACAATCCTTCCCAGGCACATATTCGTTATGAGGGAGCCACCACGTATGATCATATGCAGAGTCATGGGCACATTGAATTTGAACACATAATTATTGCAGACGCTCGTGAGAAAGAACATAGCCACCAGAAGGGCATAATCTCGGAGGCTAATTACACGCTGGGCACAGCCGAATTTGGAAGTAAAAATAAAGCCCTCCAGAGCTATGAAGGCGAACTGAGCGGCAGTTATCAAATTACCAGCCCCCGGATCGAGTTTGACTAGAAGCTCCAGGAAGACAACGCCGCTGCAGCAGCCCACGAAGACGCCGCCTACGGCCAGAACAGAGCGGGGACGGATAGACATGTTGAGGCTGGACGAAGAGTAGGGTATGCATAAGTTTCTTAACTTTGTCGAATATGCTGACTTACCACAGACTGGTGAACTACATAGGTAAAAGCAACTTTCTTTTCTGACAACAGATAAATAAAAACAAAAACAACAGGTGATCAGAAGCGATAGTTATTTAAATCAATTATCGATAGCTCTGCTACCTAGTGCTGGCAAAAAGTATCTGTAATTCAACCGGAAACAACCTTGAAAATCCTATATCAATACAAATGGGGTGTCATAGCGAATAACACAGGAGCACAAAAGAAAGACCATTGGCGCACAATGGCTTCGGGTTTCTGAGCGATAAGAAGAAAAAAGTATTTTACTTTACTTTTATTTTACCTCCCTAACAGTGCTAAAACAAGAAGGCCAAGCTATTTTCGTCTTTGCCGATGTTTTTATACCCTTGCAAATGTTTTTATACATCAGAGTTTAAGAACGCCAGCATTAAAACAAACCATTTTTCTAAGTAAAACCCACTTCTCGACCGATAGTTCCTATGACAGCTATAAGATATAGTCATCCGATTTTGACCAAATCTTTCAAATCTGTATAAAAGCGTATAATATTAATAATCGCTGAAGTGAGCCGCGTTAACATTAAAAAAAAAGTTTTTCTTACAGTGACCCACTTTTCGACCGATAGTTCCTATGGCAGCTATAAGATATAGTCATCCGATTTTGACCAAAGCTTCCAAATCTGTATAAAAGCGTATAATATTCACAATCGCTGAAGTGAGAGACGTTAACATTAAAAACAAAAGTTTTTCTCACTAAAACCCATTTTTCGACCGATAGTTCCTGTGGCAGCAATAAGATATAGTCATCCGATGCGGTCGGTTCCGACATATTAGCAGTGTGCAGTAAAAAGAAGACTCTGTGCAAAGTTTCAGCTCGATAGCTTTAAAACTGAGAGAATAGTTTGCGTAGAAACAGACAGACAGACGGACGGACAAAGCTCAATCGACTCAGCTCGTCACCCTGATCAAGAATATATATAGTTTACTGGGTCGGAAATGAATATTTCTATGCTTTGCAAACTTCTGGGCAAAATTATAATACTCTTTGCAAGGGTATAAAAACAAAGACATCAAATCTTGGAGAGGGACAAGGTCGCGGTGGGATCATATACTACACATATTACGCATATACTACTTGTATGAGCATCATTATGACAATGAAACGGACACACCCAGCAATAAGCGAAGCAACCGTGGATATAAACCAAGGTCCACACTGTCACATATAGAAGAACGATTGGCTTTAATGCGCCCACACATCTCGAGCAATTGTAAAGCAGATATGACCATTTCTCAAAGGTAAAAATCTTATGCGGCAAGTATTGAAAATCCTCTCAATCGTCATTGGAATTAGGAGTGCAGGAAATACTCGAAACAAGAAAGAGCAGCTGAAGTCTAATTCTAAAATTTTGTTTAGTTACATACAAATCGAGAGCACCGAAACAGTCTTACAGAATACACATATACAAATACCATTAAAGGAATTTTTTAGTTTTGCTTTTCAAGCAGTGCCAATATTAGGCTAAGCTTCTCCTCCTGCTGTATCTGCAAATCGTTGAGCCTTTTCACTAGTCCTTGCTCCAGCTGCTCGAACTTTCGATCTATGTGGGCCCTAAGGCTATTCATATCCAAACTGGCCTCTGGAGAAGGCTCTTCGCCATGATTCTTGGAGGTGCTCATCAGGGACATAAACTTTTTAAATTTCTGGGCCTGCTCTTCACTCTTGCCAGATGCTCCATCTCCTTTTTGGAGTAACTCTTGTATTTTCTGCATGTCCACAGGCCTGGGCAGCTGAGTAGTTATGCCATTGGGATTAGGTGCAATGTGCAACATGACACCATATACACAAATTTCATTAGACGAGGTCAAAAGCTTGAGATTAATATCGGCTATGCCCGAACGATCGATTTCCATATCATAGCGATAGGGTCTAGGGTCGGCATCATCTTCTTCCAAGGCCAGTCCATAAACGGTTTCGCTATATTCCTGAGAGGCACCCAGAAACAGCTCAACTTTTGCAGCACTACACACTAGAGTTAAGGCGGCAATTTTATAGCGGGGCGAAATGGAGAAGCTTAGTTCACAGGTGCTAAGGCTGTCGTTATAGAATAAAGCAGCACGATCTGCATTCACGACATCATCCAATGGGGGTCTAGACAAAGGAAAATAAATGTAAGCCAAACCAGTTTGGGCGTCAAACCCAATCCTTTGTCTTACTGTGTGAACACATCTTCTTCGGACAGACGTGTGGGCACCAGTTGGGAAAGCTCTTTGCCGGCTGTTTGTGTCCAGTTGCAGTGAGCCTTGACGGTGGCGGTCATGTTTTTAAGTCAAAATGTGTAGAGAATCCAAATTAAATAAATAAATCTTAAAACAAATCAGATGGTCTTGCACTCAACCTCCGATTGGCACTCGATAAAAGTAGACTATCGACTAGACTATCGATAATTAATTATTAGACAATCTTAAGGAGGCATATATTTCCAAACCCAAAAAAAGGAGGCATACATTGTGGTATTGACTATGTCGACATCCAAACCCAGATCGAGAGCGCTATATATTAAATCTGAGCCCTAGTACAAGCAACCATTTTAAACTTTGGCGCCAGATTCCTTAAAAACTATCGATAAAAGTTGCGGGGGCGGCGCTGCCAACCTGTTGCCATATATATCGCAGAATTCTGACAGCTGCGACCTTGATAGGCCCGCTTGTAGGTCAAATTTGCCCAATTCTCAAAAGAAAAGCGACAGTGCTTAAAGCGCCAGCGTCGAGTATACACAATTTTCCGTAAACTAATCCAAGTATCCTCGAATATGGGTGGCAAATACAAGATTGTGATGGTCCGCCACGGCGAGTCCGAGTGGAATCAGAAGAATCAATTCTGCGGCTGGTTCGATGCCAATCTGAGCGATAAGGGTGAGCTAATCAAGTTTCTTGGATTACTTAACAATATCGATTCAATATCCTCTATCAGGCAAGGAGGAGGCTCTGGCTGCTGGCAAGGCCGTGAAAGACGCTGGCCTGCAGTTCGATGTAGCTCATACATCGGTTCTGACCCGTGCTCAAGTTACACTGGCTAGCATACTGCAGGCCAGCGGTCACAAGGAGATTCCCATCCAGAAGACCTGGCGCTTGAACGAGCGTCACTATGGTGGTCTCACCGGTCTGAACAAGGCCGAGACGGCTGCCAAGTATGGTGAGGCTCAGGTACAAATCTGGCGTCGCAGCTTCGACACACCACCACCCCCAATGGAGCCGGGTCATGCTTACTATGACACGATTGTCAAGGATCCGCGCTACGCCGAGGGACCCAAACCCGAGGAGTTTCCCCAGTTCGAGTCACTCAAGTTGACCATTGAACGCACACTGCCATACTGGAACGATGTGATCATTCCACAGATGAAGGAGGGCAAGCGCATCCTCATTGCGGCGCATGGCAACAGTCTGCGTGGCATTGTCAAGCATTTAGATAGTGAGTGGATGGGCAGCTGGGGATGAAGGAGAATTCAAATTGATCATTTCCCTCTTACAGATCTCTCTGAGGATGCCATCATGGCATTGAATCTGCCAACTGGCATACCATTCGTCTATGAGCTGGATGAAAACTTTAAGCCAGTGGTGTCCATGCAGTTCCTGGGTGACGAGGAGACTGTAAAGAAGGCCATTGAGGCTGTGGCTGCGCAAGGCAAGGCCAAATAAACCAGGAAATAACTAGGAATCCAGTACAAATTGAGGCTCAATTGCCGTCATAATTGTTGTTGTTGTTCTTGTAGCAGTTAATCTGGTTCATCCCCACACTAAAGTTAATAAAAAATAATTTATTTGAAAAAACACACACACACGCATGGAGTAGGGTGGATGTACTGTTGTGTCCTTGTTTATTATGCAGTTGGAACCAAGAACAAACAACGTAAATAAAGGCCACTCGAAGCAAATGCTCATTTGTTCCATTTCCCCCTACTTCCGCTTCTTCTTGCCATCTTTGGCCAGCTCCAATCCGAGTATACACTTTGGCGGCACTTTGTAAGTCTCCGTCAGCAGTGTATGCACGAATCTCACTTGGTTGCCTTGGATCTGAAGCTGCTCATGCTTCTGATGTGGCAACTTAACAATGCTTGTGCTAGCAGCGGCTCCTTGCTTGCACAGCTTGATGAACTCGGCCAGAATGATGCCATAGGCCTCAATATTACTGACCAATGTCACCTTCTTATTACCGGAACGTGTGGCCAGGGACATTTGTATGAAGGGCTTGCCGCTGGTGTCCTTGCCACTGCACATCTGATACGAATGCTCCATTTTGCTGGTGATCAACGAACTAACCTCACTCAGAGTGCCCTCCCTTTGGCCGTACAACTCCAGCAGGGTCTCATCCGGCCGCACCAACTTTGTGTGAACATCGAGTAGACCGTGCTTGCTCACATACTCTCGCACAATCTTTTTGATCTGTGCAACGGGTATGCCCTCGCCGCGCTTGTAATTCATTTTCGTAAAGAAAGGCGCCGTCGCATCTGAGACAATGTACATCTCCTTTAGCTCCGAGTGGAATAAAGGAGTCTCAGTGACTCCTCCGTTGCTGTCACTGGCCTTTACATCGGTAATGAAGTTCACCACTTCGGGATGTTCCAGATCCACTGATATGATCTTATCCACGCCCTTGCTCTCCTCACGCACCACCATAAAGCCCTGATCCACCATCTCGGTGAGGAAGTTGGACAATTTCTTATAGCGCGTCTTTTTCAAATCGATCGGCTCCGTCGCTTCCGTGACCACATAGAGGCGATAGAAGTTGCTGGTCAGCAGAGGCAAAGGCAACTTTTTGCCATTGTTCTTAAGGGCAGACAAGAAGGCATTTTTCAGCATAGTCTCTGGTGTGATTTCATTGGGCGGAGTTACGGGCAGGTCGGGAGCTTGTACGTCCAACGACAAAGACGCCAAATTGTCTACATTGGTTATCGTTGCAAATGTTTCGGCCTCGGGAGCTGAATCTGGAACTTCCACCTTGGGTGAACGCTTTGGATCTGCTCCCAGGGCAGGAAAATCCTCTGTTGTCAAGGCTTTGGTTCGTAGTAGAGGGATTTGCTGCACTAGGCTTGGCTCATGGGACCACAATTTGTCGCCAAATAAATGCAGCATCTTGACAGCTACGCCATGACCACCGCACATGTACAATTCGTCACTGGAACGAGCCAATTGGCCCACACCCACTGCCGACTTGTTGTTGGTTAGATTTACAGCCACTGGAAGAGATGGAGTTCACTTAAAAACGCACATTGTTGAAGCCATTCCAAATACTTACTTAGCTGCCCCTTTTTAAAGTGTCCGTACATGCTCAATCCAATACCCAGAGGAACGACTCCCGGCAGCATGAGATCGGCTCCGTTCGATAGTTTTGGCAAAACACCCTCGTGGGTGGTGAAAAATGGAAGAATATCGCTCATCGCCCACAAGGTGTACAAAGTGGGCACTAGTTGACCACCGTCCAGTTCAAAGAACATTGGCTGCTTATCCACACAGTAGACAAGGCTTTGGACTCCTCCATGAGTGAGTATCTTTAGCTGTGTCACAGCCGCTTTCGCCGGCAGCAGCAGATCCACTGAAATGTGCGGAAAAGCCAATTCCAGGCGCTGCCTCAGCTTCTTACTCTCAGAGCCCTTAAGAGCCGCACTGCTCTTCAGACGATAGGGTTTTAGAAACATCTGTGTAATTAAGTGCGAATAACAATACAAAATAAATTAAAACAGCAAGAGTATTAACTTTGCTCAGTCGACACCGCTTCTGTCAGATTTTGTCAGCTGTTCGCTCTCATTTGCGCTCTCTAAGTACTTATGGGACAGCTGTTCGCTGTCCCTTACGCTCTTTGGATACACTTGGTCACACTGTTCTGAAAACCGCGGTCTACTTTAAAATCTAACGTCGATCTAACGTCCAAATTCATACTCCGAACAATGGAACATTCAGTGATATATACTCCGAGAGACGGTTGGAGACATAGCCCTTCGGGGCAACCTCCAAGCCCAGGCCGTCCCGCTGCAGAGGTATTTTTGGTTACCATCTTATCTGAAAATATCCTTATTAGAGCGAAGCTCTTTTACGGACGTCAGACTGGGGGAGTAAATCTTGAAAAATTTTGTCTTTGCGACAGATTTTTTGGGGGATGTCTTTGAATTCTCTCTTTGAATTCTCTCTTTTTGTATTTGCAAAATCAGCAGCTTATATCTTTGCAGTAGAAGCAGGTGGGTTGTGTGTGGAGTGGGATAGTGTGAGGTGGAAGTGGGGGGAAGTGGTAGGAATCAGGTGAAGATTGTGAAGATGGTGGGGATCTAGTGCGGATCAGGTGGTGATCTGATGGAGATCTGGTGTGGATCTGGTGAGGATCTGGGGTGGGTCAGGTGGGGATCTGGTTTAGGTCTGGTGGGGATCTGGTTTAGGTCTGGTGGGGATCAGGTCAGGAGCTGGTAGGGATCTGATGGGGATCTGGTGGGGATCTAGAGCGGATCTGGTGGTGATCTGGTGGGGATCTGATGGAGATCTGGTGGGGATCTGGTGAGGATCTGGTGGTGATCTGGTGGGGATCTGGTGTAGATCTGGCGGGGATCTATTGGGGATCTAGTGGTGATCTGGTGGTGATCTGATGGAGATCTGGTGGGATCTGGTTTAAATCTAGTGGGGATCTGGTGAGGATCAGGTGGGGATCTCGACGAGATGTGGTGGGGATCTGGTGGGGATCTGTTGGAGATCTGGTGAAGATCTGGTGGGGATCTGAAGAGGATCATGTTGGAATCCGGGAGAGATCTGGTGGGGATCTGGTGAGGATCTGGGGTGGGTCAGGTGGGGATCTGGTTTAGGTCTGGTAGGGATTTGGTGGGGATCACCAGAGAGTGGCTGCATTGAGGTCAAGTTTTGAATTTTGTGCTAAAAAAAATATACTGTTATCTGTTAGACAGTGATTTAACAATGACTTAACAGGGACTTAACAGTAACTTAACAGTGACTTAACAGTGACTTAACAGTGACTTAACAGTAACTTAATAGTGACTTGACAGTGACCTATTATTTTAAAAATTATATAACATTTATTTATACAGAATCCAAAAGGTGTATTTTTGCCATTACTTAAGTCGGTTGTATGAACGTAAAGCGCTTCGCTCGTACCGTGCGTCCCATGACACACACTCTTTTTGTTTTATATCCTTAGATAGGATGAAGCTCTTGACAGTAATTGTGCGGGCCCATTTGAGGACGATCGGGCTAATGGCTGGCCACTTCTCCAGATGCCCTCCCATTGAGAGCATCTCGGTGACTCGAGGCACAAATGATAGGTTGGAGGAATTTGGGAAGGCGTTTGCAGCGATTTTTAAAAGCTCGTCAGTTGTCAACTCCAACAACGAGGACGATATCTATTTGTATATATGCGTCGCCGTGCACATTGCCATTCAGGAGGGGGAGTCGATTTGTATGGGTGGAAAAAAACGAACAAAGCGAATAGCAAACCATGGGTCTGCAATGAATTCCGTAGATTTGGTCTTTGCTATCGACCCCCCTAATATTTATAAATGTACATAGTAATTAATTTTAAGTTTTTGTACTATTTCTTATTTTCAATTTTTTATATTTAACGCTTATTTTTATACACTTGAAAAGTGTATTATAATTTTGCAGCAGAAGAAAAAGAATCATCTCCGACCACATAAAGTATATATATTCTTGATCAGCATGACGAGCTGAGTCGATTAAGTTTTGTCCGTCCGTCTGTCTGTTTCTACGCGAACTAGTCCCTCAGTTTTGGAGCTATCGAGCTGAAACTTTGCACAGAGTCTTCTTTTTACTGCACGCTGCTAATATGTCGGAACCGACCGGATCGGATGACTACTTCTTGTAGCTGCCATACAAATGTTCGTTCGAAAAATGGGTTTTAGTGAGAAAAACTGGTTTGTTCTCAATATTATCGCTCTCAAACGCAGTCATGGGTAATATTGAATGTTTTTAAGCTGATCTGCAAAGTTTGGTTAAAGTCGCTAACCGTTGTGACAAGCTATTTCAAGTGTATCAAAACTTCGGTACAGACGAAGTTAGCTTTGCCATTCTCGTTCTTTAAACTTTTAGGTAATTGGCTTTAAGTTTGTATGAAATTCCAGGAAAAGTTTTAAGGTGGCGGTCCAACGCGAACTGCCAGTTTTATAGTTTTTCTTTTACTTATACTCAAAAATATTTTCAGTGTATGTCACAAAAATATAAATTCTCTAATAATTTGGTCTATTCTCTATTACTAGAAATTTATTTCATATGTCTAGCTACACTGGTTCCCGAGATATTGCAATTAAGAAAAGCAGTTAAAAAAGGATTTTTGACGATATCGTAAAAAATAACCCAACATTGGGCCATATCAGATTGTTTTGAATCAATCTATCGAATTATAAAGGAAATTTCAAAATCCCAGACTTTAGGTCGCTCCACTTCCCCTATCGGTCTAGACCAGTGGTGCCCAAGCCCCCGCCACATGTGGTTGGTAAAAACTCTGCCGGCTCTCTGCTGCTACACAGACAGTGTAAACGGTCGTGTGACGTCGGCAAGCGTCTTCGTGCGCGTGGTTTCGTTCGCTTCGTGGAATTCGACAACGAAGCGCAAACGAAAAATCAAATCAGTTGCTGTTCAGCCGTCAACGGAGCAAGGTCTCGCTGCGCAACTTATTAAAAATACACTGACAATAAATATTAAATCTTTTGAAATGTGAATAGTTTTTTTATTTAATTTTTTTATTTTATTACTGTGTTTTTATTTTATTTTTATTTCAGTAACTTAAGTTTGAAATTTCCATTTATTTCTGTTATTTAATTATTTGTTATTTAGTAATTTCTTAAGTTTTATGCTTGAAATTATTTTCTTATTTATATAATTAGTTATTTAATAACTAATTATTTCAGCTCTAATATATTTAGCAAGAAACAATTAATTTTATTAAGTTTGAAGTTTCCGTTTCTTTTGCGCAGTGCAAAGCAAAGCAAAGCGAAGCCAACTTCGTTTTTCTCTTACGCACACAAATGCAAGACACATGTCATTGTATTTGTGTGGGCACCACTGGTCTAGACTGATATTTACTACGTTTATGCTATGTAATTCACGCTTTCTTCAATTTGCAAAATCAAATTTGTTCCTGTTTATGCAGCTTTTGTAAATTCACAAAATGACCACCTTTTTGGCAGATGCGGCAGCACCAACTCAAACTTAAGTTGGCTGCGCCTCTAGATTTCAACAGGGTGGTAACGCATAATAGCGGGGATCATCTGTTCAATTGTAAACAAAGGCAAATTGAAATTGATTGCAATGGAGGACATTAAAATATTTTTGATTATATGAGAAAAACGTACAGCACAACTTATGCAGAATGTTCTACAGTGGAGGCATAAGCGAACGATGTCGCTGGTACAAGCGAGACGAGCATTCCAGGCGAAATGCCAACTTCCAACTTCGGCTCCTGGCAGCCCTGCGCGGCCGTGAACAGTCCGGCAACCCCGGCCAGTCACGGGCCGACTCTTATTCAGCAAAGCTTTAAAACAAACAAGTTTAAGCTTGGTATGGAGATATAATACTTGCGAAAAATGTGCGAAATCTCTGCACATTATTTCGTCGATAGCAAGTGCGAAATAAGACGCTCATCTCTAGTTGATTTTTTTCAAATTTATCTTGGCGGGGAAATTCAAATGAATTAACAGTGAATAGTTGTGGTGACCTCCAATGAGGCAATAGTTGCTACAATAATCCTTACTTTATTTGTAATTTTTTAACAATTTGCTCCAATAGGCAATTGCCGCTTTATGGACTCGACTAGGAAAGAAGCTGAATGGACTGGGCCATGACATCTCGTTTATATGCATTTATAATAGAACGGCTTAGATAAGAGGATGTCGTCCGACCACTGAAAACAGACGCCGGCGCACAGTGGCCGGATTCGCGAATTTGGCGTTGCAAAAATCGTAACTTTTTAACGGAAAGAGATATTTGAAAAATTTCAAAGGGGCGAGGATAGAGAATTCCTGTAGCTTTAAAATGAGCGTACGTTCATCTTTGTAGGTTAACAGGAGGACTCAGGATCGGCTGCCAAAGTTGATAGTTTAATACTCTGAAAAAAATTGCATGAAAAAGTCTAAGTATTTTAATTTTTTAAAACCGATTTATTAAAAATGAAGTTGTAATACTATTAAAAATTAACAAAATTTTATAAAAGGATAATTTGTACTTATTAAAAAAATTTATTTTCATACAAAATTAGTTCTAACTTGGGAATGGTTAATTTTCTTCTAAAATGTTGTCAGTATAGGTATGCATATCATTAGTGCTTAATAGACTTAATATTTCTGGTGAATATTCGTTGTTTAATTCCGCGAGTGTCCTGATGTGTCTGTTTTAGATCGCTGAATGAGATACGAGGATCCAGAGGAGGCCGGAGAACATGTTTGAAAAGGTCTGTGTTTTCTTGTATGTTACGAGCTCATATTTTCGCACGTGTATGTCATCAGGTCTCTACCTTTTCGTGAGTCCTTGTTTTTAGATTCTTGGGCTTTCGTCTGACAACTCTCCCTTCAGATGCAAAAGTTGTGTCTTTTTCTTCGCTTCAATGTTAGAACATATCGACGACTTTTCCTCCTGTCGTTTCGAAGGGGATTGGCCTCAGAGCAGATATTTCCTCCTTTATACTGCTAACAGTGCTTAAAGTTAGTTCGGACGTTTCCTTGGCATATTTGAACATTATTGGCCGGCAGAAATGTACTGATGAAGGCCGAGGATTTTTCCAGTGATCCACATTTCCACTTTTCAGCCGCAGTGGGACAAGTGAGGCCATGAACATGTTCGCATCACTCACTGGGCCGTCATCGGAACTAATCACTTGCTTGTAAGCACTCTGTCCCGATGATCCATCGCAGCCCCATTTGCAGAATAGGGTCAGGTTTTCTGGCAATGCTTCCAATTCCGATTCGGGTAGACTTTGCATAATGCGTCTCGCTGTGTGGTCCACCAAGTCCTGAAGTTTTACTTGTGCCGATACTTCGGTGACTTCCACAGGGACTGGAACTGCCTCCTTTTTGCAGCAGTTATGTCTTCGTAGCTGGGAAGAATGTCCACGTTGTGCTTCCTTAACGAGTCTCTCATCATCTTATACTTCTGCTTGGAAAATCCCACGTCCAAAAACAGGGCCAAAGCTTCTTCCTGAGTGTACTTGGTGGGCTGCGCATTTGGCGGTGTATTGATGTTGTCCTTAATGCGCTTAAGACGAACAGGACTAGCAATTGCTACAGCTTTTGTTATAGTAGATCTGTTTCTCTCCAGGTCTTTTGAGTATTTGACGGATAATGCCTCCGATAGATGCTCCGTGCTAATTTCCATTGTGGTACCTTGAAGCTTCCTTTTCCTGGTAAACGTAGAGCACTCATCGATAGATTTCGTTGGTCTGCCTCGTGGTTGCCCAGAAGAAGTGCTGGCCATATCGTCATTATCTTTGAAAGACGTAAATCCATCCAGCCAATTCGAGTTTTTAAGTATAAATCCATTCTCAGTTCGATTTGCTAACTTCCATTTAGATTGTAGTCTGTAGAATATGTTTTTTATTTGCGTCGTAATGATTTTCCCATCCTTCAAATCGTCATTTGTATAATTAAGTTCGGTTTTTACCAACGACTCGAAAGCTTTTTGGGATTTCGCGGTTTTGAAGAACTCAAATAATTTGCTGTTGTCCATTTTCGATAATACAAATATCACTATGTGTGCGTACTTTTTCGCTCGACTGTTCAAATCTGAATAATCTGCCTTTACTGGAGTAAGCCCTTTATAAGTATGTTCACAAGGAACACAGGTAGCAACAGGTAAAATAGGCATGGTCTGAAAAAAAAACTAAATTCTTTTGAAAGGGTTACGCAATATTAGGTAACAATTCACAACACCATCAAAAGACAATGACCAACTTCATTCATAGCTAGTACCTGTTGAAAGGGTCACTCGAGGGTAGGTAAAAAATCCACCCACTTGCTAGTTCTAACGCGGAAAATCAGAAAAGGCCAATTGTAACTACCTATATTATGTGCTACCTATCTCAGTAAATCACAAAATACGCTATAAAATCATTTTACCTGCAACACTTTTTTGTTCTTCTTCTTCCCAAATATTATTTATCTACATATTAAATCGCATATATCACTGTAACGTTTAATCCGGCAGGTTTCGGCAGCTGCAACTTTTACAATACATTAATAAATAGACTAATATATAAGACGTATGTTCCGAAACAACTGAAATCGGGTGAAATTGATGTTTCCCGGTCTATCAAAGTTTGAAAACTCAACCAAAAATAGTGTACACCTAAAACGTGAATGTGGAACATTCTACTTTGAAATAATACAGTTTATTAATGTATTCACATTAAGAATTAATGCATCTTTTCAAAAAAATCAACCAAATTCAAATCGGTATTACCGTTTGGTTTTTATAGGTTCACAAAGTTGACATTTGTAACCAAAAAAAATTAAAAATTCAGCAGTTTAAAAAATTGTTCAACTTTGAACCACTGTAACAACCGAAATAATTGACCAAATTCAAAAAACCAAAGTTTTCTGGGCTATCTAGGGTTCCCTTTATTGAAATAAAAAAAATTTGCTCAAAAAAATCGAACATCAAAAATTGATTTTTGCAACGCCAAATTCGCGAATCCG
>JAEIFU010001825.1:0-57171 GCA_018904235.1 Lordiphosa stackelbergi | reverse complement strand
TGTCAATGCTCTCTAAAAAGTAGGGCATAGATGACATTACCTTCGCCTCGAAGGTAATAAATCCATTTTTTAGAAAGAATTCCATTTCAAACTAGCAAAAAATCTCTGAAGATTTCCCCGATTGTCTCAGAGAGTATTTATATATATAAATAAATGGATCACCCACGTTACATCCAAGGGTATCCAAAATGTAGCTTTAACCCGTGACTTCTGTGTCCAACTAACGGCACTTCTTCAGCTCCCTTTCCTACCCCCTGCTCGGTCATCATTTCGAGCTGCTTGCTGTTACCTTATAACAAGTTTTCTCGGTCTGGTCTGGTCTCTTGCATAACTTGTCGCTGGGCTGCCGATGCCTTCTTTGGCTGCAATTTGGCGGCATCTTCGTCTCTGGGTTGGCAAACAAATATTTTCCCGCGTTTTTCTTCTTTTTTTTTGTTGTTGTATTTTTTGGATCTTTTCTTGCCACAGAGTTTCCCATATCATAAATTGCATGATGACAACTCTGATTTTCTCTTACAGCAGTTCACCTCTAGCCCTGCTACTAGTCCTGGCGCTTGCCATTGGTCTGTCACAAGGAGCTGCCACCGGAGCACCCTCAGCCAGCGCCACCACAGCCCAGCCTAAAGGATTCTCCGCGCGTTCTCTGGATGTGAGTGAAAATGGCGGAGCAGAAGAAGAAGATGACTTTGAATCGCAGGCCCAGACTCATTTGGCCTACAGGCAACAGCAGCAGCAGCAGCACGACCATTGTACGAATACAGCGAGGAGGATCAGGAGGAGGCTCCCCGTCAGGTGTATATCAATCGCAAGCAGCAGCAACATCAGGGAAACTATTTGAAGAGTCAAAACCAATTAAAGAAGCCTTTGAGTGAGGAAAGCGAGGAGGAAGAGGAAGAAGTGGAAGAGCCCGATCGTCTGTCCACTTTGCTGAGCAAGTCATCCTTTAACTGTAATGACCGGAACTCTGGGTAGGGTTTTTAAAGATAAGAAAAAAAGGAATTTACTAATTCAACTCTTTTACTTTCCAGCTACTATGCGGATGAGTCGCTGAGCTGCGAGGTGTTCCACTATTGCCAGGAGAACCAGAAGCACTCTTGGATTTGCCCAGAGGGCTTTACCTTCCATCAGATCCATTTGATTTGCATGCCTCCATCTCATGACAATATTTGCAAGCAATCCTCCAAGTATCACATTGTCAATGATTACCTGTACAAGCCCATCAATCTGCAAGAGCATCAGAGCAAACCCAATGTGACATTGCGCTATTCGGAACGCTATTTCCCCGAGAACTACTACGAACACGAGCGCTATGATGAAGAGGAGGAGGAAGAAGTGCCTGCACCCAGACCACGTGTACAGCAACAGCCACAGCAGCAGCAACAGCAGCATCGTCAGGTGGTGGCCTATCAACAGCCACAGCAGCAGCAGCAGCAGCATGTGCCTCAAGTGCGTGTCCAGCAGTATCAGCAGCCGCAGCCACAACCCCAGGTCGTCACCCAAATACGCCATCAGACCCAACCTCAGCCCACCACGTTGGCTTACCGCAAACCTCTGCCCACCACTACCATCCAACCGCAGTTGCATTTGCATCAGCTGCATCAGCTACAGCAGCGACCCACCGTAACACCAGCGCCGTATCGTTTCTTCACCGCCGCCCCCCAACTGCAACATTTGCAACAGCAACAGCAGCAGGTCTTCCGCACACCGGAAGAGATTAACATTTCGCTGCAGCAGCGTCGACCACAGGTGTTCATAGCCACAACGCCCAGATACTACGAGGATGAGTATCTGTACGAGCGAAGGAAGTGAAGAAGAGCAAACAGTCTTGTCGCCCCCCCAAAAACAACCCAAGAGCTCAGCCCCTCACCCCAGTTTCGGGTCCAATCCCTCTCTTAGCTTTACTCTCCAGCTCTGAATCATAGCGCGAGTTTTGTGTACCTATATTGTAATATTTAATGTCCTGCTAGAAGAATCCTCCTTCTAACTGAATTCGTTAATAAAAGAAGCCACATTTAAGTTTAATTCTAATGCTGCTGCTCTCACTGTATATCGATTTCCATGTACTGATCGGCATTGGACAGATGCAAAGCCTGGCTATGGGTAGACTCCTCCACCACAAAATTGGGACCAATAAGACAATTCTTCAAAACCGAACCGCTCTTGACATAAGCCCGATGGCCAATGATACAATTGTCTATGTGGCAGCCTTCCTCCACCACAGCGTGAGACATGATGATGGAATTGTTGATGATATTCTTGGGATTGATTAAACAGTTTGAGCCAAACACACTAAAGTTGAGGGAGGTCTTCTCCGACAGTTTGGCTTGGTCAGCCACTATGATTTCCTTGGTCTGCGTGGACTTGACTAAGGCTCCGGGCGCTATCAGGGGATGTGAATCGCCACATAGCTGCAGCCAAATGCTGGCCAACTTGCGATTGATGGCCAAAAAGCTAAGAGTGTTATTCACACGCACTCCAATGGCCTCCTTGGGAGCCTGTATGGCATAGCAACGCACCACATCGCCATGATAGGGCACATAAGAGAGAGATTGATTGAACAAAGAGGTTTGGGTGATCTTTTGATCAAAGGTTGAATGGGGCACATACTAAAAAGAAAGACGTATTAAGAAAGGAAATCAAAAGGGTTAAACACTCACATGTAAAATATGATCCTCATGCTTGGTCACCACTCCCACTTCCGAGGTGGTATCCAGTACAGTTTTTAGAGGCCTTTTGGCATGTTGTTTCTTAATCAAATGAGGGCAGAAACTCTCCCTTGAAAGTGGAAATGTTTTCCTTCTGCAAAAGTTGAGAAATTAAAGTATAAACCTTATCGCCACCCAGTGGCGTAGATAGGGGGGGATTAAGATGATCAATCCCCCCCCATTGAGTTCCAAATCGAAATTATAGGGGACGAAGTCGAAGATAAATAGTTTAAAAAAAAAACTAAGAAACCTGACTTAATTTTTATAAGAAATAATTAAGAAAAGAATAAACCCTGTTAATAGTCTAGTATTCCTGCCTTCTTTCAGAAACCTTTAAAAACGAGAAAGGCAAAGCTAACTTCGTCTGTACCGAAGTTTTCATACACTTGAAATAGGTTGTCTCAACGGTTAGCGACTTCGACCAAACTTCGCAGATCAGCTTAAAAACATTCAATTTTACCCATGACCGTGTTTGCGAGCAGTAATATTGAGAACAAAACAGTTTTTCTTACTAAAACCCATTTTCCGAACGAACATTTGTATAGCAGCTACAAGAAGTAGTCATCCGATCCGGTCGGTTAACCACCCAGTATAGTTCGGAAGGTCGCCGGCAAGGTGGGAGCATTAAGCCCGTTTTCGGCCGCCGGCCCCATGCTCCCCAACAAAGATATTTTAGAGGGGGTAAAAAAAAAGACACCGCCCCGATAGAGAGAAAAAAAAACTATAAAAGGGGGGGCAGGTTGTTTGATAAGGCTTGGGGGGGGCAGTATGGACTATACATCGACCAAGCGGTTTTATCACCCAAAAGACCAAAAGAAAAAAATAAATTTCGTTTTTTCACTTTCATATATACATTTGTTTCTATACATTACCACCAACCACCGCAACATCACAACACCACATCTTTAGAATGTGTTGAAAGAACTTTGAAATTTTTTTTTTATTATAATCATACCTTTACTGGGATTTGAACTCGAGACCGTACGCTTCTCAGTCGAATGCTCTAGCTCAGTGCTACTGTTGCTAAGATCAAAAGCCGAACTAAATGTGCTATATATATTTGAAATATTTTATAAAGTTCTCATTTAAAAATTTCTTACCATAAGTCAGATGTGCATACAACGCACATTTACTTATTTAACTTTAATCAGGAAACGTAAAGATTGTGCATTCGCACTTAAAAAAAATTATACTTCGTGTCGACTGACTGACGCGTCTGCTGATTAAGAGTCTGCAGAGTCGGGTAGACGATTGTTGGCGGATAAAAACCGCAATGTACCGAATGCTTAACGCAAAATGCACATATCCTCACGAAATATTCCTTATTGACCCTACTAGAATCTGGCAGCTTGACTTGGGGGGAGTTGCTTCGGTCTTGGCGTCATAACCATTTACAAATGCTTCTTCATCAGCTACGCCCTATTAAGAAAATCCGAATCTTCAAACTTAAGAAAAAATTTGTACAATGATATCTGTCCAAAAGAAACAATAAGTGCAAAGTGGCTGATCATGTAATCATAGGTACATATGTTGAGAAAAGGTGTACAAACATAGAAAAAAAGAGTACACCACCAAATTTAAAAGTTGGTCTTTTTTAACAAACCTTATTTTTGCTTCTGTTATTGCCATCATATATGACGGTTCCAAATCATCCAAATCAGTAAAAGTCTTAATTTCTATCTTCGGGATCAACAAAGGGAAACGACATATAATTTGCAAACTTTAGATATTGCCAAATGGTTAACAAAAATGTAGCCGATTGTGGTGCAGCAGGAAGTGTGTTTGCCTTCTGTGCGGGAGGTCGAGGGTTCGATCCCGCCTCGGAACATCTAATAAAAGTTTTTCTTTCTTTAAAAACTTTTACACAACCGCGGTCTTACATTTTCTGTGTACACTCTGGTATTGCTGTACGCATCGGTTGGCGATGGTTATCCTTAACAGACTCGCCGGTGGTTAACGCAAATGGCCATTCCGATGGTTGTCCCAAATCGCTTAGCGGATAGCTGACAATTTCAAGTATAAGTTCTGATATTGCTGTGCGGGATCGGTCAGTCCGATGTTTACCGTTAGCCGAATGCCGGATGGTATCCAAAATGTGCTGGCCTATGGCTGTTCCGAAATAGCCTGACGGATGGTTGGCATATTATGTATAACCTCTGGTATTGTTGTGCCGATCGGCCTGTCCAATGGTTACCCTTAGCTGAATGCCGGGTGGTAAGTGGTAAATGGCCTGGCCGATGGCAGTCCCAAAACCGCCTGGCGGCTGGCTGACAATTTATGTGCGAACGTCTGGCGTTGCTGTGCTGATCGGCCAGTCCGATGATTACCCCTTAGAAAACTGCCGGATGGTTGACTTAAATTGTATGAGCGTCTGGGGGTACTGTGCCAAACGGGTCACCGGATGCTTTGCTTTTGGCAGCACCCGACACAAAAAAAACTACAGGGCACATATCTTAATCGACTCAGCTTGTCATGCTGATCAAGAATATATTTTTTTGTTAAAAATTATTTCTTTATTTAAATTGGGAAAATATAATACACTTTTAACAAGAAAGTGTATAAAAATTCTGACGATAGATTGTCAATTGTGAACAATTTTCATGCAAAAAAATTTTATTACTAATACCATTTCAACTTCAATGTTTATTGTCTGAGGGGATCGGGGAAAAAAACTTTTAAACTCTTCACGCGACTTAAAATAAAATCTTGCCTGCGGCGCTCCATTTTCCCATATTTCTTCTACAAAAATGAAACTTAACTGAAAACATTCACTGAAAAATTTTGTGTTTACGGTCTGTGTTTTCGCTGGTGGAAACGAAATGTGTATATATATTCGAAATATTGCTCTTTTTGCAGCCAAATGTGGCAATTCGATTTTTTACATCCCGCCAGATCCTTTTCATAATTTAAGTGTGGGAGCGAGTTTTTAAAAATCCCATTTCACCGATAATTATTTGATAAATTAACTTTTTTTTACGACCACTCAATCTGGCCCGCATTTTAAGCATTATGTGCAAAGATCAACCTAAAATTTCGAAATTTAAACACACACTCATAGAAAAAAACTATAGCTGACTGCCTCACCCTTATTGCATGATAATTCTTTATAGTTCGCGGTTCATCGATGAAATTCTTTTAGCAAAGGGGGACCATACTAGGCCTTGAATTCTTGGGGCCGTTCACAAATTCGTTGTTTTTTGAAGAAAACAAAATCTGCATATTTCAAAATTCGTTTAAAATATACAATGGATGACCCCACCGCAATTGATTTGCCTGAAAATTTTTAATAATTCGCAGTCCATCAAAAGTATTGTTTTTTTTTTTAATTTTCGGCGAGAAGGCAGGAGTTCTACAGGCCTGTTCAGGTTTTCACTTTCGACAAAAATTGATTGGGTAAATCAGATTACAACGTTTTAATTTGAATCCGTCGAGTAAAGAGTAATTAGAAACTAAAGGTTAGATACGGATTACCTTGGATGTTGAATAGAAAAGAGAAAATGTAAAAAATTCGAATTCAGTTTAGTGAAAACCGGAACATGGTAGCAAGACTTTTCCGATAACTTTAAATAAAATTCTAAAGACCCAAAAATATGTTCAAAATTTTGACTTCATCACCCCCCATTGCAAAAAGCTATCTACGCCACTGTCGCCACCATTTGATACTTACTCGGTGCAAATAGTTTATGACCCATTTCTTAAGCACATAGATATGTCCATCCATTAGACGACTAAACACATCCAATTGTCCCTTGTTCTTTAGCAAATGTCTTCGGTATATTCAAGGTATCCTCACAATCACTGGCGGCGGACACAAAGGCCAAGCGTTGAGTGGCAGGATGTATGCCTATTACATCTCTCTCCGGCTTGTGCTTACTCTTGGGTCCCGGCATTACCACATCTGATTCAAAACCGCTTTTGAATAGCAAAAGAGTCAAGGCGGCATCGTGTTCACGGAACTTGTTGATCAAGGGATACAGGCTTACATTGCTGACCAGGTCACAGCTCAATACCACAAAATCCGACTTGATGCGATCGTAGATATAACGCAAACTGTCGGCTGTGCCAAAATCACTATCCGCTGGTATGGTGGCATAGTCTACTTTCAATTTCAAAGGTGTGTGCTCCAAAGCCATTTGTATTTCCAGCTTCTCCTGTTCCATTACCACCACAATGACCTCTGCAGTGTTTAAGTAAAGTGTTAAGGGCCATGTTGAGCAAGAAAAGATCAAAGTTACCTGAAAAGTTGTGTTGTTGCAACAGATTCAAGGGATACCATATAAGCGGATAGGGTCCAACGGGCAGCAAACATTTGGGAGCATCGCCCAACACCTCGGGTAGGCGTGTGCCTCGCCCGGCAGCCAATACCACAGCCTGGAACTCGAAATTGGTCATTTTTAAATTAAAAATTTCTAAACTTTAAACGTGCCAAGTGGAACAGCTGAACTTGAGCGTTTACCAACACTGTCAAATCAGATGTTTGCTCTGCCGTCATGTGACTGTCTTTTGTTATTGAAAATCCAAGTCAGATGACCCTTTCCACCCAATTTTAAGATTCCCCAAATGAATTACAACCACCGCGATGCCTGTTCTATGGAACAACAAAACTTTAATGCATGATTTGCGCTTTTGGCTCGGCGGCCCTTGTACACTATAAATGGAATACATACACTTTTTTTTTTTTGCTTACATTTGGAATAGACTACATCATACTTTAGCTACAAATAAAATACATCCGTAGAAATGGAAACAGAACAAAAGAGTTTAACAATTAATATTGCTGGAATAGACACAGACACAGACTGGGGCAGGCTTAATACTTAAAAGAGCACATCATCATCGCCCTCATCCAGTATATTGCCCGCCTGCTGGTCGCGCACATCAATGCCCTGTTCCAGTAGAGCCGCCTTTTTGGCATCAGCCTTGACTCTGGCCTCACGCTTCTTGTCCTGAATCTTCTTCAAGCGATAGAACTCCTCACGCTCCAGCTCGTCCAGCTCGGAGATGATGTAGGCCAGTGTGCGATCAATGCGTGGTATAATAACATGCTCTATAGCATTCACACGACGATTTGTAATCTTAATCACCTCATCCAGTGTAACAAAAGACGTCTGCAAAGAGGCCAACTCCACCAGCAACTTGACCGCACTCTGATAGTTCTTCTTCAATTTGGCCAGCTGCTGACCACCGCGGGCCAAACCAGCCAGCTCGTATGTGTCGGCTCCATCCTGGTACGACTCAAACACGGGCAGGGTAACGCCAGCAACGTTGTCCTTCTTGGTGCGTATCTTAATCTGGGCCTTGGTCACATTCTGCAGCACCACCTGATTGATGTCGCCCGATGTGAACTTGGCCTCGGCTAGCGAGAAAGCGGCCTCTTTCATAACATCACCCATTAGGGTTTTGGTCTCAATGATTTTGCCCAAAATCATACGGAAACGCATCTGCAAGGCATCCGCCTTCTTCTTGAGCAGGCCATGACCCTTCTGGGCTCCTGCCAGACGAGCCTTCATCAACATTTGGGCACCACGAGAGGGGAAAATGGGTAATCTATCTTTGCCAGACATTTTCGCTTATTTTCCGTGGACAATTATTGAGGGGGAGTGACTAATTGAGCGACGAGTTACTATATATTGCGCACCAAAAACCGTCGAAGTACACTGCAAAAGTCCAACTGGAAAATAGGGGTTATCGTGAGATGAAATAAAATATTAAAAAAAAATCCATCAACATCAAAATTTTATACAAACCCCCCTAACGAATTTTAATTTTACCTAAATCCTTTACTAAAAAAAATTATTTTAAAAATTTCAAAGTTGTATTTGGTAATACGAATTCGAATCTAACGTGACTATGTTAAAAGGGAAGATCGATGATTCTGCAGAGAAATCCATTCGAGATTACCATACGGATTTGGTGATTAATCAATCAACTAAAGCAGAGGTAAGCTATTTAATATTATATACTATTTTTGCACTACAAATTTTGGATTAATTTTATGTTGCCGGACAATTATGCTATTTTAAAAACGATTCAAGCCTTTCCGGTGGATCGTGGTCTACGATCAAAAAAGGACACAATTCTGCCGATTTTGGAGTTATTTGAAAAAATAGCGACAAAAGAAGTAAAATAGTGGCTGAATTTGCCAACATCTACCAATTAAAATAGGAAAATTATGATAGGAATTGGTCCTAAGTCCCTTTTCGGAACTGGTAGCTTTCGCCCTGACTCTGCTTTCGTTGCCATGGTCGATTGAAGTAGAGAGGGTATCTAGCCAAGCAAATTTGGTTAAACCCATATTCAGAAATCGGCTACAAGTGGACAGTCATGGAATAACATATATATGTTTTAATTTTAATCAGTTGTACATATATTTACACGTATTTCACCTTTAGATTCGAATTGCGTTGGCATAAGTTGTTTTGCTATATTTACAATTTTGCCGGACAAATATTTGTCACTAATTTGTTCCATGGCGACGTATGAAGACAGAGAAATGGCCGATGTAGCTGACTTAAGCATTTGGCTAGATAAATAAATATAAATAAAACTTTGTCCTTTTTTCCGCCTTTTTTTTAGTTTTTCATCCTTTTTTCCTGTTTTTTTTTTGCAATCTGTCCTTTTTTTCGGAAAAATATTGGCAGATGGCTATGAAGTGTACAACATCCTCTCTCGCGTTCATATTACAGAGACTGCACAGCTCATTACCCTCGCATCTACCTCGACCATTTGGCATGTAATTTGGGGACTGTATGTATCTTAGTTCTAGCTCTGAAAATATTGGAAATGGTTAAGGTATCGTATTGTTCCTTGAAATACGATTCTTCTCCTAGCTCATAGTCGAGAATCTTGTACGTGTTTCGAGTTTCGCTTGTACGTGCACGTTGAACGAGCGCCTCACGATTTTTGTTGCGAATAGCCGCCAACAGTTTCGCGTGACCGTCCTTCCAAGTCGAGGGATTGGAAACGGCCAGGTCCACTCTGTGTTCCACAGCAAGTTCCTTCCATTTTCTCACCTCTTATCTGGTAGCATCATTATTTTATTAATATAGTTAAAGTGGGTCTGCATCGTTTATTCAAACAATTCCGGTAGTTCTGTCTCCAAGTGAATGGCATAAGTTGGCGTATTATTTGCGAGAAAGAATATTTTTTTTACAAAAAACCTTAGCAGTTTTTCCAAATCTTCATGCGCCTCCCATCCGCAAACTTTCGCTGCATAGCATATAATCGATCTGGAAGTTGCTTGGAACATTTTGTACTTTGTACTAGAGCTCACACTTTTCTTTCCCATGAGGGCTTTCCATGGGCTATGTATTTAACGCTCTTTTGGACTCTTCAAGTTTAATTTCAATGTGCCTTTTAAAGGACATATTTGGGGTTAATAACACTCCTAAGTACTTGTACATTTTTGATCGTTCTTTCTTTTTTCCAACTTTACTTCCAAAGCAGGGACTAAACCCGAAATTAATTTCAGTTTGAGTCAAGGCATTTATATTGGCCTAAATCTTTTTTTACTTGTGCAGCAATCGGACAAGCATCTCATTCCCGTTTTCCATAAAATATAACTATAACCGTAATCGAAATCGGACGAGTTAGACACCGCAATCGATTCGCTGACAAAATTTGTTGAAAAATTTTATGTAGTCTGGTTTACGGAAACCGCTTGTGAAATGTGGATTTAAATAAATTTGGAGCCATAATTCGCTCTTCTCAGAGCCTTTCTATGTTTTGTGTGTAGAATTGAGTTTTTGAAAGAAAATCGCACTGGACTTTTGTTAATTCTTGTTGGTCCACCTCAGAAACACTGAAACAATCTAAAGATTCAACCTATTTGCTCTATCACTGTGTCTGCCCCGCGTTTTGTAAATTTTTTTAGACTGTCTTTGTGCTCAACCTAAAATTTCAGAATTTTGTTTAGCTCGATGATAAAAATTAACACGCAGTTAGTTTATATATTTTGGAAATCATGGTGAACAAAAAATGGTTTGAAAATTATGCAGGAAATGATGTGCAGTTGAATTCTATAGGTAACTCCAAAATTGTAATACTATCCAAAAAAATAATGAGAGTAGAGCCTTTGTTTCGACTTTGAAATGTATACCACCCAACAAAAATTTTTTTTCCCCAAAACCCCCCCTGAAAAAATCCTGCGTACGCCACTGATAAGCAAAACCATGTCATCCTTATATTTTAATTAATAAACAATTACAGTAAAACAAATTAGAAAATTTCAAATATCTTCTTAGAATAGCCCTTTTTGTTGTCAAAAGTAAAAATTAAACTTAGGAAAATCAAGGTTCACTCTAGGCCAAGTGTTGGTTAAGCAGCACCGAACAGCTGACAAATTTCCGTTTCAACTAACAACAGATCTCTTCCGATCTCATTGAAACTATGACTATATTGCATCGTGTATGGCTGCTGCCCCAAGTACACAACCAGCTACGAAGCTACGGCAAGAAACACCAAACAGAAGTTGGCAGCCATGACCAACACACAGCGTATGGTCCATCAGGAGATACTGCGTTACATAAATCCATTTGCCAGGATCAATGTGAGTTCCGATCTGGTGGTGCGTGTTCAGCCCGCAGATGTGCATCAATACACCAGCGGTGATGTACTGATAGCCAAGTTAGTGGGCGACATGGTCAAAAACTCGAATGCAACGCTAGATGTGGCTGTAAGCAATGAAGGCAAAGTGGTAACTATTGTGGCCAAGAAGCTGTGTCAGGATAAACCTACACGTTTTGTGTGTGATCTGAAGATACCCATACGGGCAGAACTTGTGGTGGAAAGCAAAGAGCATGTGCGTGTGGAGGGAATACAAAGCGAAATGATTCAAGTCAAAGCGGAAGGTGGGATTACGACCAAAAATGTAAAGGCCACGGAAATAAAAATGTTTAGTCACAATGGCAACATTATATGCCAGGGTGTGCTGCTAGGCAAAAGTATGGCCATAGAGACGCAACGAGGAGTAAGCAACAGGAAGGGGGGATGGTTTGTGGAAACTAATTTATTTTAATTTTAGAACATTTCGCTGGAGAAACTGCAGGGAGATGAATTAAATTGCTCCACCCAGGCGGGCAGCATTAAAACGGACTGCTGCTATGTGGAGAAATCCAAATTTCAAACTAAAACTGGCAGCCTGGAGCTGAAAAATGTACACAAATCAAGCGAGGTGTTTGTCCATGAGACAGGAGAGATTAATATGAGTAAGTTGGTCATTAGACTGAACGTCCCTTATATGAAAAATATTTTTTTTTGGAAATGTTCTGTTCCTCAGGGCGCAAAAAAAATAAAATTAAAAATTAAAATAAAAAAAAAAAAAAAAAAAAAATTTTACAATTTATAGTTCCACAGTTGTTTTTAATATCCCCCATTCAATTCCCACCCCCCCCCCCTCCACAAAAAATAAACATAAAGCAAGCTTTTGGGACGGCCAACGTTTTTGTTCAACTTAAGAAACGGTTGCTGTGCCAGAAACAATCAATGCTGTGCCTTAATTAACACTGCAGGATAATTCAAATTGTATTGCGTGGGATTCTTCATAATTTGACCATTGTCCAAGAATAAAATAAAGTGTTTAGTAAATTTAATCGCTATGCTTTCAAGGTTTTTTACTAATCATGGATATGCATATGAGCCAAACACCAATTCAAAACTAATATGGCTTCCTCACTGAAGCACATTTTCAAAAGAGTTATCGTCAACACTGAAAATACAGATTATTGTCCTCATTGTGTTACTTCATCATATGCATCTAATGTTGGTAAGGGTTTAAAGCGAAAATGCAAAATGCAGTTGTAGTGAGGACAGCACGGTGACATGACATAACCCCCAAGGACTTATCGCCCAATTAATTTTGGATAATAAATTTTTTTTTTTCGGACTTATCGCCCAAATTAAGTTTGGGCGAATAAGTCCGTTTAAAATCGGACACAACCCCCAAAAATTTTGGGCGTTGCGACCGGCCGACAAAATAGTACTGAGTGGATCGCAGCTTCCATAACAATAGTCAACAAAATTTAATAAAAAGTCTTTTCATTGAATTTGATACCTGATTCTGAAGTATTTTTGGAATGCTGAGTTCAAAAATTGACTAAAAATTTGTCTATCTTATCGTTCTCCAGATATATTATGATATGCTATTTGCCATTTTTTTAAAAAGAAATTTTTTTAAAAGAAAAGTTCCCATAATTTGCCGTAACATCTGAACCAATAAACCGATTAAACTCTTCTATCTTTCAAATGAAATATGTAGTAGCCTAGATCCACTGACACATTTATGTAATTGTGTGTTGGTGATTTCTTCGGAAATGTACATTTTCAAAAAAAAAAGCATAGCACGTTAAGAGAAAACTACTCGATAATATTCAGGGCGAATAACAAAATATTTCAAAATTCAAGAAAATTGTGGGAAAAATGTAACAGGAGGTCAATATATGTACTATGAACTATTTTTACTCGATGAAGTTCGCTTGCATTTCGAATTGAAACTGCTTCCCTTTATATGTACGTGGAGTACCACAAATATGCCTACAACTAGATTAGCTGACAAAGTTGAGCGGTTTTGAGCTGACTGCTTAAATTAAGGTAGATCTAGTAGATTAAATGCGTGCAGTTTTAATTCTCTATGATCTATCTCAGTTCACATACAAAGTCCCAGTTTAGTTCCAAATCAAATCGTTTTACGAAAATCAAGACTTTAATTAAGTAAAATCTTTATTAAAACAGTTGGTGCTTGATTCGGGAGGTTATAAATTTGAAGCGTTCTATTCGTAGTTCAATTCGATGGACCAAAAAACTTCAACTGACCCCATTTTACAGAGGATCAGGACAGGTTTACAATCTTCTTCTATACTGGAAATTTGTCAGTAAATCAGGTACAATTGTCTATACATTTTATATGCTTTGATGAATGTTTTATATAAAATAAAACAACATCATTCAGCAGGGACTTATAAAACCTATATCTTTTACATGATTAGAAAAATTATCCAGTTCTGATCTCAATTCCACTTCGGTTTTTCGCATAAACGTTTGAATTGGCCAGCTTACTTTTACAAATTTAAATGAAAGGGTGTAAAGGAAATCTGTGATTACTAGATCAAGGCTTCCCTTTTCTACGAATTGAATCCACTTGACATTGAGTTGTCAGTTTCAACTGCTTGAGCAAATCCACTTTTACTGAAATCGGATCCAGTAACCGTAGATATGAGTGTCACCTTTCATATAACATAGACTTCAACGCACTAAGGTTTATACATGATAACGGTACTAAGAATGATGACCAAAGAAGAATTATGCAAAATCATTCAAAAAATAGATAACAACAAAAGACTTTTGCATACCTAGAACATATGTTCTGTTACTATTGAGGAAGAGAGAAACGAAAACATATTTGCACATATACTTATTGAACTGAGGTACTTGTATCTTCTGACTATTTCGAGTGGAACACCCTCCATGTTCCAGGTTTCATATCGAGCCCATCGGCCTCCACCTGCCCTGACGACCATTATCTTCGATTTCTCCGTATTGATTTGCAGACTCCACTGGTAACAGTACTCCGTGACTTTGTTGATCATTTGCTGAAGCATGTGCGGACTGTCGGCTAAAATACACATGTCGTCGGCATGACGTCTTAATTATTTGCGCCCTGGGAAGGTTTTCAGGTTTTTCAATACGGTAACTAGAAATTATGACGAATTTTTTGCGCCCTGAGGAACAGAACATTTCGCAAAAAAAATTTCCCATATGATTATGTTCAGTCTATTGGTCATATATCAGTAAGCAAAGTAATTAATTTATATTCCTGCCTTAGCCGGAGTCCATGGCAATTTGAATGTGGTAACCAAAGGTGGCAAACTCAATCTACAGCTGTCCGAGTTAATGGGACAAAACAAAATAATGGCGGATAATCTAGACGATGAAGCCATTATACACATTTCCCAGATCATAGAGCAGGACTTGAATATTGATGTGAGAGCCTGTGAGGTTAAACTGGACACCGAAATGGAGCATGTGTCTTATGCCTTGAGCCCAGATAAAAGCAAATTTTTGCTAACCAATGAGAATTCACATCAATTGATGGTCCTAGGCACTGGATTGAAGGGTGTGCGCCTGGGCAAGCAGTCCTGGACGGATATGATGCGACAGAAACTACAGGGGATAGCCCAAGCCCAGACAGAGGATCCACTTTAGTTTAGGAGGTTAAGAATAAGATTACGAATGTATTTTTTTGCCTGTAAGCTACAAATTCAGTCCATTTTTTGTGTGGTTAATTTTTATCTTAGGATTATACTTTAGGCTTGGCCCGATTCTTCCTGATTCTTAGCTAAAATCTCGCTTAAACGCTCATGAGCCTTGGAGAACAAAACATCCTGCTCGGCCTTGAGGGCCGACATAAAAAGTTGGACTTTGTCGGCGGCTGCCAGCTCTTGCAGCATATCATCCATTTCGGGATCTGCCTTGACCAGCATATGGGCCATTAAACGGAGCAGCTTGAAAGCATTCTCCACATACTGTTCGCGTGGGGCATCATCTTCATCCTCATCGGTTTCAAAGTCCTCCCCGGCGGCCGCACTGGCCTCGCTTTCCACATAGTTCTCAATATGCTGTATCAGTCTTGACCAGATTAAGAGGATGTTTACAAAAGCATCATGATGATAGAAATATTTGAGGCGCTATAATGAAAAGTCGTTTGGTTATCTTCGTATGGTTTAAGTCTTCCTTCACTTACACTACAAATGTGTGCCAAATCCTCCAGATATTCCTCCTGGCGTTCACCTAGTGGCAGCAATTGCATGGGTTGCTGCAGGAATTGTAAAATACGGGTCAAACAACCCATAATGCTGGGAGCATACACTTCCATGCAAGACTGCGCTTCCGGCAGCTGGACGAGTATGGTGCAAATGTTCAAATAGGTTTGTATAATTTCCACATCGCAACTGATCTTCAACGAGCTAGTTGTCTCATAGCCCACATCTTCATCTAAATCGAGATCAATATCCCCATTGATGGCTGCCAAACCCTCCTCTTCCTCCGCTCTTTTGGTCTGGTCGTCGCGCATCAAACGTAGAAATGCATTATTCACTCCCTCACACAGCTCCTGCACCAGAAACACCTCCGCAAATGGCCTTAAATTGAGATCCGTACTAGCATTCTCCTCCTCCACCAAGGCGCAGCTGGCCAGCACCGCATTAATGGCTTTGAGAGCTCCCGACAGCAGCTCCTCGCTGACCGACGCCTGCAAAATAAATCCCAAATGCCTGGCGGAACCATCAAAGGCTGCAAAGCATATATACCAATCGATGGCAAACTGCTCCTTGCCGCTCATCACATGTGCCATTATATACTGATACACACGCATTAGCTGTATCAGCATACCCGTATCCATGCAGGTGGCCAGCTTAAGCAAAGTCTCAATCCAATCCACATTCATGGTCAACTGCTTCACACACTCCAGCTTGGCGCACATATTGCCCAGCAGGCCCACTAAAATCTCATACAAACGCACATCCTCGCTACCCGTTATGGTATACATCAGCAGCTCAATGGCATCGTTCTCCAGCAGCAAAGCCACCACCTCCGGGGACACAGACATATCCCACACCTTGCACAAATCATCCTCCAACTCCTGCTCCAAAGCTCCACCCTGCATGGCCGCCCCCTCTTGCTGGCTGAGCCTCATCAGTGTCTGTAGTATAAATCTCTTGCTATACATCGTATCGCCCACTGCATCCCCGCGCATGCGCTCTAACAGCTCCGCCTCGTTCTCATCGTCTGGGTCGTCATTGTTTTGAACGCCATGGTTTGGTGGGGGAGTGTCTGGCTCAGAGCCATTGCTATTGCTGGCACTCCCAGTGTCATGGTTACCTGCCTTGTGATTCTGGGAAGCTGATGCAGTGCCTCCAACGACGCCTCCATTGGTGTTTGTGGTAATGTTTATGTCCACGTTCTCGTTGGGCATGATATTCTGGTTGTCTAAAACTAAATTGGCAGTCTTTGAGTGGTAGATGTGTGTGTGGGACGCGTCGAGCAGCCAGACTTTAATATATATCACAAAAAATCTCCTTGCCAATGGAGCATGGTTAGTGATGTCCGTCAAAATAGCAACGGAAACTTAGCGTCGATTTGGAACGATGGAATCTGAAACAAGCATGCTTCTAACGTTATCGATAAACCATAAATCATTGAATTTGAGTTTGAAAAAACACAGCTTTTTTTGAAAAAAATTATACTTTTTATTACTCCACCATAAACACAAAATCTCTTTTTGGCACCCTATATAGAAAAAAACTTCTTGGGGACATATAACACCCGCAGATAACAAGGGTAGTCAGGGCAAACCATGATAACATAATAAAAAAAAAGGAGGCTGCTATCAAAATCATAAACCTTACCCTTGGGGCTTCCCGGGGAGATAATAAAGAAAAAAACCAAAATAAACCATCAAAACAATCTTTACTCTTTTTTTTGCTTTAAGGGTGCAAGGTAAAATAAAAAGAAAAGGTTAAATACAAATACAAAACCTTACCTATTTTTTCTACATTTTTTTTAAGAAAAAAAACAACTTATTTTTAGTAATTCCTAATATCCAAAAAAAAAAATAAAATACAACGCAACTACTCTCACTCGGTTCCTCCCACACTTCAAAACAACACAACATATAAGGGGAATTCGTGGCATCGTAATTTGTTTTCTAACAAACCCAACCCATCATACTTTTCTTTGTCTTGGCCTCGAAACGAAAACACCCGTTATTTATCTACTTTTTTCGGTCGCTTTTACACAATTTTTTAATATACACATTTTTAAATTTAAATTTTTATATATATGGGATATTTAATTTTTTTTACTGCTAACTCACATGGAACCAACCAATAACTTGTTGGGTTAAGGATTCATTCTTACTGCCCATTCTTTTTTTTTTAACCGCACGTTCAATTTTCCAGCAATGTTCAATGTAGTTAATAAAACGGCATTCGCTAGCGCAAATAACAAATATTATTCTTATTCGAGTAATACTTAGCATAGCGCTTTTGACGATCTCTATAGTACGTTATTTTGACATCATCCTTTAACATATTAAGTCCTAGCAAACGTGATGCTAAAATTTCCGATTTTCTTATGAAAGATCTAGATCCTTATTAGATCGTTTAGTTCACTTTGGCAGAAGAGATTTCGCTTTTTTGTGTGTTCTTGATAGTTTTTTAAGTCATCGGCTGATTCAGATGAGTCGGACCAAAATCATTGTACAACGGATCAACTGGTGTCTGTGCTTTGAACTCTAAAAGCTTTTCAACAACTTCCAATACTGTGCACACAAACGGGGGAGCAAATGACCATAGACATTTTTATTACCGTTTGAACGGTAAAACTGAAATTGCTCATATTTTAGATAAATGCTAAAAACTTCCACAATTTCCAACAGATTTCGATGTATGAACATTTTTTGAATTTGTTATACATTAGGTTACATCATCCAAAAGAGAAAAAATTTTTCTTGGTGAAAATAACATTGTAATTTACGGTTTTTTAAAATTTTCGATAAAATAAAACAAAATTCTCGGAATTTTTGTAATTAACAGCTAGACCACAAATTTGACAATAAAATTATTTATTTTTTTGAGGTACAAAACTTGATCATAAGTTGTTTCATAATTGAGATATTTGAAATTAAGTGAGAGGTCCTTTTTCAAAAAATGCGATAAACGGTGATTTGGGATTATCTCGAAATCTGTTCTACTGACAAATTTTGAAGCTCCATATTCGGATTCAGCGCATGATTTTACATAAGGAATGACATTAAATCGTGACATTAAATTAGAGGATAAAAATCGTGTTAACTTGTGTAATCAACCTAAGCTGCAAGAATCGTAAAAGGTATATGTTTTTTCGTGGATTTTAAAGAGAAAACTTGAAAACCACAGAAATACAGAAGAAGTCGTTTATCACTCCGAAATTGGTGGAAGTTCTGGACAGATGCCATATTAGCTCGAGAAATGTAGTCAATGATGTAGCAGTGCGGGCTGTAAAAACGGTTGAAGACTATAGCGGCAAGCTTACAACGACGACAGATCAAGAACTGTACGTGCTCCAAGGCGTTGAAAGTCACAGGAAAATGTATCCAAATTGTTTGAAAAAAACACTTTTATGTCCATTTAAATAAAACAAAAACCAAACTAAGAACAAAATACCATGAAATTTCTTACACAAAAAGGGATGTATTTTTTTCATCTCTACCAAAGGTAAAAAGAATTTAATGGTATTGTGCAAATGTTTGTAACAGCTAGAAGGAAGCGATAGAGCCATGTCCGCACGGACCTTCTAGACAGTTACTACATAACAGTAAAACCATGTTGACTGACCATTTGGGCTACCATGGGCAGTTCGCTGAACTCAGGAGACCGCTCCGTGGACACCGCTTTGAATCGATGAAAGAGATGGAACCCGAATCGAAAATGAAATTAAAGACTATACCAATTTGCAGCATAATTTTAAAATTGGAAAAACTTTGCCACAACTATAACGCATTCGGCGAAGACAACTTTGTGGGGAATGAAATGAATTTACAAGAATAAAGATTTTTTTAAATTTACAAACAAATACCCGGAACTTTTTGACCACAGTAGTATAGTAATCAGAATTTTTTTAAGTCGTGAAAGAATGGGAATTATCAAATGGACGATAGTCTATTTTAAGCAGCACAGTAAATATAGAATATGCGCAGGATCGGCTGCAGTCGTGATGCGCTGCACATCAGTTCAGTTCGTGTGGGCAGAATAGTTTAAATTTTGCCGTAATATACGATTTCCCATGAATATTATTAAAAATATTATTGACATATTGTCTTGGCTATATTAAAAACCAATTTTTCAGTGCTCATGGTAGCTTGTTGTCAAATGTTATGATTTCAAACCAAGTCTACGCCAACTACTTAAAAATTAAACATGTATGAGTGATAAACTTTGAATCCAAGTCGCAGACCCTAAAACTAACTTTTCTCATTATTATTAAAATAAAACATTATTATTATTATTATTACTACTTCTTATTAATAACTGACTTAGATAACAAATAATCACAATTTTAAAAGCTTTTCGTTTTCCCCTGCCCCCCGGATTTGAGCAACAAACTAGACAGATTGCTATAGGGTAGCTCAAATGCCAAGGAGAAAGCAATTGAGGCCAGGTAAACAATCAAGGTGAAGCCACAGCAAACCACGCACTGCAAAAGAAGAAAACTTGAATTAATATCCTTAATTTACGGACTTATCGTATTAAAACTAACCAGCATAAAGGGATCCGCATGCGTGCTAGAGCTGGTCAGACTGTAAATAAATGCAATCACCAAAGGATTAAGCAAATAAATGGCATAGGACAGGCGATTCAAGTGCTGAAAGCACTTGGCCTCCAGCAGTCGTGACCACCAAACTCCACTTCCCGATGCACTTCCCACTATCATCCAGCACACGCTCAGCGAGAAGATGCCCCTACCCAACACAAACAAGGAGATGGTAATCCAATGTCCCAAATCCCTCTTGACAGTTGAGTAGATGCAAACAATGAACACCAGCAGACAGAAATGCCACAGCCAGCGAGTCTGCGCTTCACTTAGCTCATAATGGCATCTACGCTCTATTAGGCACCAGGCAGCCATTGCTCCCACAATGTAGGGCAGAACTCGAACAAAGGGACTCGTATAGATCTGGGTTCCAGTGGCATAGGTGGAATCAAACGAGAATTCGAATTTGTAATTTATGCCTATACCATAGGACCAGGTAATGGTGGCCACCAAAGCAAAAACCGCCATCATCTTGGCGTATCTAGGCTTTCGGGCATAAAGGAACAAGATGACATTGGCCACCACAAAGAATTGCATGTCACAGGCCAGGCTCCAGCTCCAGTTAACGCACAGCTCCCGATGATCAAAGAGATTCTGTATGAAGAGCAGGTTTCGCCACCAATGCTGTGTGCACAGCTCATCGAATCGTTCATTAATGTGATAGACGGACACATCTCCCATATAGGCAAAGACCAAATCCACGCTGCCCATTACAATGAGATAGAGGGGACCCAAACGTAGGTATCGATGAAATAGAAGCTTGCCAAACAGTTGCACATTGGCCAGTAAGCTATTCCGACGCACCGTCTCCATTTGCTGAACATTACGCATAAAGTTGTAGGTTTGCAGGAAGCCACTGAAACCAAAAGGAGTTTAGATTTACGACTCAAATATAGTTGCTGGCAACTCACCTTATGGTAAAGAACACATCCACCAGCAAAGGGGCCGAGGATACATACTGGAAAAACGCCTGTTCCGCATAGGATATAAGCACCGTTTTGTTGTGCACCGTAAAGTACATGTACCACACCACATGAAAGATCAATATCCACAAAGCACACACCGATCTCAGGCCATTCATTACAGGAATCTCATTCGAACAACTCTCCCTTTGGGCAAAGATCCTCTGCCAATTGCGGGACACATCAAAGCAGTTCACCACCTTTTGCATGGGCTGCCATTTCAGTACAAAGTTCAGCGCCCGCCACACTTCCGACTCAACTGGAGCCAGCCCTGCCAGATCTGCGCCTTGACCATCATCATCTTGCTTTTGGCTTACCCTTAGCTGTTGTGCACACAACATGAGGGCCCCAGTGACCAAAATAGAGGCCACCACCAGTCTAAAAGTCACACGCTGAAAGAACTTCTCACTCAGCCTTAAGTCCTTCATGTACAGCACATCCGGTTGCATATCGTAAATGTCATTGTCAGTGAAGCTACCATAGGCAACATAATCTCTGGCCAACTGTTTGATTTCCTCCGACTGGCACGCTCTGGGCAGGCACAGACCTATGTGCAGAATTTGCTCCGACATAAGCTTAATCTCCACTTGCCAGGGTGAGCTATGACGCAGGTAGATGACCCGATAATCCATCTGGAAGGGGGCACTCTGGGTAAGCAAACTATAGTGCATGACTCGATCATAGTTTCTGGATAGAGTAATGCCCACAGGACTCTGAACACTTAGGCAGGCCTCGCGGCTGCCCAGCCAATAGTTTTGACCGAAAACAAAACCCGCCGGCTTGGTACCAGAGGCGTCGAGCACTGCAATTAAAGAAGAAGAAAATTTTATAGTTATTTTCAAAGTCACGTAAGGAACTTGGAATACAGTTGGCTTTTACCCTTCTTCCACTGGCAAATTCTAGAGAATCAGATCATCCGTTGAGTTATCTAAATGATCTCATTCTTTATGGGTATTTCCTCATATGAGACCTCTTAATATTCTTGTAATCAGACTGCATTTCTCCCCTGAAAGTTGCTAATTGATTTCTCTTCGGGACGATATTCTCAATACTCTGTCGTGCTTCTTCATCATAGTCAAATTTTATGCAGAAGATATTTATCCAGTACGGACTTCAGCGTTTGTTAAAGGAGCACGGAACATATTCCTTCCGGTTCAATCTGAAATTTATTGTTGCATGAATTGAACTATTTTCGAAGTTGAATTCTTTTTGGACTAAGACCAAATATCTAAGTTTATATGTGGGGGACATCTTACACCCTGTTCCGAATTCCGAACGTTTTCAAAAAGTAAAACGAAACGAAAACGAACGTTTTAGTATTTGCTGTTCCCAACTTCCGAACAATTTGGATACGTTTTTACTTTTTGAACTCCGGTTTCGAAGTCGGTTTTATAAAATGCTGTCTGGCTTCCCTGCGCGCGTGTTCTGTGTATATCGACAGCAGCCAGAGTTGTCACCATCTCCATCATTTTAATTTACAAAGCTAACTTATTAACATTTTAAGTCCATTTATTTTTAGTTTAAACAGAAACAAAACAATATGGTTTAATATAGCTAACTAAAATAGAAAAGTGTTGAGCGAATACATTAATTTATATGAAGCAAGCCTAGCAGCTATCCATTGACGGTTGAAATCGACTAAAAAGTAAAGTGGAATTCAGAACAGTTTTCGGAATTCGGAACATGGCCCGTTATATAAGGATTTTAAAGCTATTCAAATGTTTTGAATGAATTCAATTCACTATAGAAATACAGAGTTCGAAAACGAAAACAGTCCACAGAGTGAACCACTGAAACGAACCGAAAGCGCGTTTTAGTTAGCTTTAAAGTTTGATGAGCATTTTATGACTTAAAACTTGTCAGTTAACTAAACTGAAATCTACAAATCTCCCCAAATCGGATAAAAAATGGAGAATTTCACTCTTTAATCAAGAGCATTCGTTCTCAAAAGTACGGTAAGAGTAATAATTCTTGATCCAAGAGTGAATTTTTGATCCCCACATTCTTGATTCAAGAGTTTCAGTACTTGATCCAAGTACGAATAGTTCTCAAAATAACAGATAAAAAAAATAATTGAACGGGGTGATGGGTTGGGGGTGAGAGACATGACGGAGACCCTGGGACCCGACCGACCGACGTGTTGATTGTTTCCGCCTCACCCCAACCACTTTTTTTCTAAGCTTTGATTGATTTTGAGTTAGCCACAGAATAGATAAAAAATTTTGAAAAAGGTGATGAAAGAATTGATGCAAAAAGGTGATGAAATAGGTGATAATTGAGAAGATGCAAGAGGTGATGAAAGAGGTTATGAAAGAGGGGAAAAAGAAAAGGATCAGTGACTAAAGAGTGACTAAAGCATGACTAAAGACTGACTAAACAGTGACTAAAGAATGATTCAACAGTAGTGGTATTCCTGAAAGTTGATTTGCTTTTTGATTTGTCCATCGAGAAACAGCAGTTAGTGGTAAACGACCCTGATTTTAATTTGATATGCTTTCGATTGGCGCCAAGTTTAAACAATGGCGCGAAAGCAAAAAATTATGAATGAACTTATTAAATTGAATTTTCTAATCTATAACAATAGTATGTGGGCAGAATCTGTAGTTTTAAGAAGTTTGCAACTTTTACTAAGGTGAACTCAATAAATTATGTATTTGTTTATGGACACAGAAAGTGCCGTGCAATTGGACAGATCCAAAGAGGAAGTGGCAGGATTAAATTGTGGAAAAATGTTTAATTTAGAACCTTCTAAGAGAGCTGTGCAAATATGTAACGTCACGTCAAGCACAAGCTGCAAGAAATTCTGCAAATCGAAATCAGCTTCGAGCGCTGATTTCGCGAAATAAATTTCTTACATTTTTTGGGCACACTGCTTATTTTGTATGGAGCAGCTGTGATCAGCTGTTTCGCGAAATCAAATCGAAAGCAAATCACTTTCAGGAATACCACTAGTGACTGGCATCAGGTTTCACATCAGAGCCTCGTGAGTGTTAACGATACTCACACTTTTTTTTACTTACTTTACTGGGACTTGAAATCGGTACCTCGAAGACTGGGAAACATACACAGTTGGACGGGCAGTTTAGCTCGCTCGACTATTCTACAAAAGCTACAAGTCGCGGCGAAACCATACTTATGAATCAACACGGTTGGTATTTTTCCGGCCGCAACTGCTAGAACGGGTGGCCGAGTGGATGTCTTATTCGCTTAGGAAAATGTGGAGGCAGTGGATCAAGTCCCGCTGGAGCATATTTTTCCTTTTTTATTTTTAAACGTGTTTTGTCTTTATTGTCTTTATATTACACAGTCCTTTTAACGATTACTTTTGCACTATCTTAATGTTCAACAATAAATAAATTAAAGGCCTTCCTTTACGATCTGACAACGACAAACTGCGCATGCACTGTCTCTTTCTGAAAGAGCGCGTCCAACGTTATTCTCTAGTTTGCGTCCCCACCCCGCCATAGAACCGCATTGAGAACGAATTTAGTTTCCTCGAGAGCAAAATTCTTGAAAATTCAAGAACGAATAATATTTTTTTCAAGAGCGTTCGTACTCAAATTATTGGTTCTAGTTTTTTATTAGTGTACATGAACAAAATCGATTAAACTTTGTGGGTAAAATCAACTTGATAAGATCCAAGTACGATCTTTTTCAAATTCTTAAACAAAATTCTCATTTCCATATCGTTTTCTGAAATAAGATTTACTCGAATACATAATTATTGTTATCTATTCTCACTCTCAAGGTCTTAATACTAAAATGAATGGTGTACTTAGGTGGAAGGGGGGTTAAAATCAAAGAGCGTCTACTTCAATAAATAATTTAAAATTTTTCATTTGTTTGCATTTCAAAATCGAATATTGATTTATCCAACTTAACCGGCAGTTAACATCAACTGTTTACCCACCTTTCATGGCCCAGGGCTGCTTGCCAAGTATTCCACGTTGCACTTGCTGCAATTGAGCATAGCAAACTTCACTCACATTGCTCTCGTTGGCCACTTTGGTCAATCCAAAGACAAAGGAGCTGCGCGCCAGATGAGCCTCTGCCTCATGTGTTTTCCTAACGATGGCATCTGCATGTCTCGCCTGCTGATTAAAACCAGAATGGTTTTGATGCTTCCATTTTGCTTTGGCAAAGCTGATAAAGATGATCAAGATGATGAGAGCTGCTTTCCCATGATGCCTATGCCTGGGCATGATGACAAAAAACGTCCGCTGCTCTACGCCAGCGGCAACTGAAAGTCAGAAAAAGTGAAGAATGAATCAAACTATTGTCAAGTGGGGGAACTTCAAGGTGTTGCTGACATACAATCAATAGCTTTTTAAGGGTCTTGAGGGGGGGAAGGCAAACACAATTAGTGTAAGTAAATAATCAACCGGAACTAATTTCATTCACTCGAGAGCTGCTGCTGCAGTTCAAGTATAGCTGAGAGGAGGGGCCCGTACCTGTGTACCATCAGTTAGGCATAAGTGTATTTCAATGTCAGCTCTAAAATCGTATGTGTGTGTGTGATGCAGGGATTAAAAATCACCAGTCACTTGAAGGTTTCTTAAATTGCCCGAAGCATAAACTATTCGCACTTGTCAAATTGATAGGCCGCTCAATGCCCCTGGCAGTGGCAGTGGCAGTGGTTCATTCATGAAATCTCAAGTGGTTTATGTTTATTGTATGTAAAAGGTCAATAACAAAAATGGTTAGCCAAGTTCAGGGACAATATGGACATATTTTGAGGGGAATGCGTGCATTATTATTTATTTACAGATTTCCATAATTCATTCATTCTTTCTAAGAAATTTCTAGTTTGACAAATGCTTAACCCATTGAAGCTTGCTATTTGCTTGACTCTTTACTGAAAGCCGTTCCGGTTAAAAAAAAACGAATGTCTTTTCCCTCGGGGGCTTTATGGCATTGCGTGACAAAACCCCACTCATAATACGAGGGGTGTCTTTAATGTTTTAAATTTATGAGACAAGACAGAACTTTCAATCGATTCAATCGTGTTTCGACCTGGAAGTTAATTTCGGATTTGCAGAAAATTTAAAAACCTTGCAAACATAAATTTATTTAATAATAATTTGTTGTAGAAATTGCTGTGGCCGTCATCCTTTTCTCCCGAATTGAATCCACAGGGAGAAGGAATCATTTTCAACCATAAAAGGTATATCTACCATGTTCCGGTTTTCACTAAAGTGAATTCGAATATTTTACATATTCCCTTTTCTATTAAACAATCAAGGAAATTCGTATCAAACATTTAGATTCTACTTACTATTTACTCGACGGATTCAAATTAAAACGATTTAATAGATTAACTAATCCATTTTATACAACAGCACATTTAACAAATTCGAATTTGACAATTTTTTAGACCAGAAGAGGGCCCTTATTTGTTAAAAAATCAAAATTCAAATAATATTAAAAATTTCTTCATATTTGGAAAAGCAGTTTAAACTATAATTAAAAGTTTAATTATAATTAATTCGATGATTTAGAAATTCGAAGTCTAAAATTATCTAACTTATTGCTGGTTTTGATATATTATTCCTCTGTTTTTATATTCCTCCATTGGCGTTATTTTGGGCTATACTCCTTTTGCTGCATATTTGAACCATACCTGTATATTCAGCATAAGATTGTAATATGGAATTGTATTAAGTGTAAAAATTATTTTTAAAATTTTTTATTGTTCTTTTTCAGGCATTGGACAAATGCAATGTGGGAATAAAGGGGGCAGATGGCCAAAGTCATCTGAAATAATTGTGGAACATTTGGGATCTTCGGTTTCGTTGGGATCTCGCTGGTACCGACGCGGTTAAAAAATTGTTGTCACATCAAGAGAAGCTTAACGAGCTTTGCGATAAGCTGGACTTGGTGTCTTTCAGACAAGGTGACATTTAGTACCTGAACATGTTCGCTTTGGTGATGGAACCAATTTCAAAGGGGCTGGATTTTCTTCAAGGAGAGAAAAATCTAAACTATGGTAATATAAATTATAATAGATATTAAAAACTTTTAGGTTTAATTCATTTTTTGTTATCATTCAATATAGGCTACCTTATTCCGAGTTTAATTTCGTTGAGCAATTAGAAACTATCTAAGAACGAGGAACTGCAATTATGTCATACTAAAAGTTGATGAAAAGTTACAAGAGCGGTTTAAGGACTATTTCTTGTTGACGGCAGAGGCACACACAGCAATTGCAGCTGCGGTAATGAAAGGTGTTTGTAAAAGTTCGGGATATTGTTTTGGACGCAATAGCCAATTTTTTTCAAGCACTCAACAAAATTCAATTTTGACACGAGTGCAACAAGCAATAGTTGTCCTGACATTGCACAAAACTTTGATTTTGACATTGATGGTGAGTAAATCTGTCTGTTTGTTTGAATTTGTAACAAATTTCAATCTTTTTTCTTTTGCAGATGATGAAAACGCAAGTCCATCTTCTCAAGATGAACTACGCACGACAGAACGGTCTTTAATTTGCCATCAGCTCTTCAGCTATTTCAGTGATAATGCTAGCTTGGAAGATATATGGCTAAAATATGGCATTTTAAAAAAAAGCGTCTATTGCTTTCAACACGCCTTTAACATCTTCGGCTCCTGTAGAGCGTCTGTTTTCATTTGCTGGTATTATAAACAGCCCTAGGCGCCAATCATTGTATGATTTTTCATTCGAAAAATTTGTTTTAATGAAGGCAAACCCTGAATATGTTTAATGTTTGTGTTTAATTTAATGTGAAAACATGTAATATTTAATACGTTCTTGTTAATATGTTGTAAGCCAATCTCGTACAGAAACATTGTTGTTATTAAATGTGATGTTGAAAATAATTTGTTTCTCTCAAAATAGTTTCAAATAGTCGAAATAATGGAAATTTATGGGAAAAAAATAATGGAAAATATTAAAACGATTATTTTCCATTATTTTCAATTATTTTTAATAATTTATGCTAATTTTCCATTATTTTTGATTATTTGTAATCGTAATCATTAAATAATTGTGTGAAACCGAAAATAATCGCAATTTAATCATTAATTCAACTTTTAAACAAAAATAATCTAACTAATAATGACTACAATTAATAATCATTATTTAAAAGGTATGATTTGAACTAATCTGGTCTCCTATGCGTTTCAGTTAGCCTTTGCTGCCTTCTAAAACTTACTGCTTTCATTTTTTTTAGACGTTGGCGAGTGTCAATATTTCGGAGATAACATTCCAAATCGTCATTTTCTGAATGTGAGATTGAAGTCGTATTTAAACTTTGTAGCCTATGAAAAATATTGCTTTTGAAAAACTTAAGCACTAATTGTATAAATTCGGCATTGTATTATATATTGACCAAATAACAAAAAATCGCTTTCCAATCCTTCAATACTTTCAAGTATAATTATTGTTAAACCGATAACTTGGGTTCCGAGCAGGTTCGGGTTAAAATATTTTGACACACTTGGGTTGGCTTGAGGTTGGTCGGAATTACAGGTTCGAAACGGTTTGCAGCCCTGATTACATCCATATTTACACACAAATCACAAAAGAACTTAACCAGGTACAAAATAAATTTTTCAGGTCATAGTAGTTCTTAAACAGAATAGTTTGAATATTAACTAGCCCCGGACGAACAAACAACAATTGCAGAAACCTCAAATTTTCTTAAATGCCAATAACTTCTATATTCTTCCAACGGATTTAAAGAATTATCAGGCGTTGTATTAAATAGAATTTTTGGACTGAATGTTTTTGGACTCAGCGAAAGGGATTTACATATGAAATGACTGTCAAATGGTCGGGATCGGAAATGCTGTAATCAAATTGTCCTCCTAGAACATGTTATATCACACATAAAAGTGGGCGCATAAAAAATTAACCACATATTAATGATTCCATGAAGTTCGGGTTGGGTTTGTGAAATGGATAGAATTTTCTTTCTTGCACCCATCTTTCAACACTCCTCTGAACTTCTTCTTGCATTACTCGCAACATTCGCCCAAATTACTCGAAGTATTTGTAGTGCTCCACAGTTAGGACTAACATTGTAAAGGAACATATTCAAAAACTAAAGTCCGACGAATTCTTCTTTTGCCTTATAAAGCACAAACTCAAACTGAACTAGTAAAACTGGGTATGAGGTGTGACTAAGGTCCTTTAGTTTCACAATTTATTGGTCATGCTTTTTTAAAACAAAAGGACAAAAAGTCTATTTGATCTTCTGAACCGAAACATACCAAATCGAGAGGCGATGTGCTTTTGAAAATTCTGAACCTAACTAGAAACAGCAGAAACCGGCTCACTTTGTTTTTGGGCTATTTCTTTGAAGAAGTTGAGAGATTGCTTGCATTGTTTATCAGGTTCTTGCCACAAACTTTAGTTTCACAAAACACACATAGCAGCCCTCGTCTGCTTAATTATGTAATTCGCCTAGGAAAATGGGATTCGTTTGCATTTTATGCCATTTAATTGATCTGCGCTTTGAAACCAAAAATCAACTATTTCAAGGGCAACACAAAGTTTGATGCTTTTTTTTGGCTATGCAAATGAACCTTCACCTTAACTTTGGCTTTGCGAATCCCATCCCGAGCGATCTCTGGCTAATCAATAATGCCCATTTCGGAGCCACTTAATAAGGCGGAGGTTTTGTAACAAATATTTTGGCAGTTTATTTTGATTTTGAATTGAGTTTTATGGCTGGCTGCTCGGTTTATGTTGTGGATGGAGGTTAAGATGGCTCCTTTTTTTTGACAGATTATACAGTCATTAGGGTCAGCGTCAAATGAACAATAGTTTTCATATATTTATATATTTTAAACACGCACAAAACAAAACACCGAAAAAAAGTCCTGAAACTGTTTATCTAATTCACTTACTTTACAATTTATTCTTTTTTGGTTAAACAGTTAGTACAATTTTAAGTCTTAAACTGTTTATTCTTGTTTTTAGTACTTTGAGTATTTATGTTTTTTTTTTTTTGTTCAATATTTCGTTTAGTTTCTGAGCTTGGCTTAAGCAAGTTCGCGGCTTACCGATCAACTGTGGCGCCCTACACTTTGGCTCAATGCTTTATAAACTTTTGTTGACCGCGCAAACACGTGAACTGGTAGTCCACGGCAACAACAACTGACGACTGACCGCTGCAGCAGCTTACATTAACGAAAACGAAATTTTGTTCAGGTTTCTTTTGGACGCCGTTTTCGTTACCAATTCAGGTGTTTATTTTTACTTTAAGTGTGTGACGCGACAAGCCGGTGATTTGGAGAGCATCAATATGAAACGACGTCAGAAGCTGACGATGCCGCTAAAGCTGCTGATCTGGACGGTTTTTCTTTTTCCCATCGCGAGCAGCGTTCATTGACTTTGTCTTGGTCGTTGATAAGGGGGCACGCGCTATTTCCGCAAAAGTCAAGGTGTGCCCTCAAAACTTACACAATTCCTGTAATGAGCTGAACTACATTGATGGTTAAAGGAAATTACAGGTGTAGTAAAAAATAATTGATCTTGGCCTTTAAAGGGGTTCATCACTTTCTGTTGAGCATTTTATTTTTTTAATCGGCGGAAATTTTGTTAAAATTTTTCAATCAAGAAAGCAATCCAGCTGTGAGACGATTGATTTTTGAAGAAAATTATCTATATATATAAAAATTTGGTTAATAAACTTCTTCGAAACGGCTTGACCGATTTTAATGAAATTTTTTTTCAAATTTTTACTAAAATATCGAAATATTGTTTTTCATCAATCGTGTCAATTTGGCCTATGTGTGTGTGTGTGTTTTACAGTTAATAATGCCAACAACACGGAGGGGTGGCTATTTGGGCCATCGAACGAAGGCAGCAACACACATGCGAATTGTTAGGGCAGCAAGAACAGTTTGACAATTTACATGAAATAAATGACGTTACGCGTGTCAGAAAGACAGATGTTAACACACGCAGAACAATTGACCGACAACGCCAACAAGTACATCAAGCATTTACATCTGCTTCGTACCTTCGACTCGCATTCGAGTATGAGCCAGGAGAGCAAGCCAAAACAACAAACAAAATAACAATTTATATGGGAGAACAACGTTTGCCGAGTCAGCTAGCTTAAATCTAAACAAATTACTTGTCAGATTAACTATTAGACTGGATTGACGACGAAGCAAATAATCATAAAGCTTTTCTTGATTGTAGGAAAGAGCTGCAGCATTGGTGAAACTTGCCCCTTTACATCTCTTTCCTACTAACATAAGCTTTTGTCAAAAACTAATTAGTTTGTTTAGCTGGCTCTAGGTCCGAAAAAGTTGCATTTGTTCACACCTATAAACAACTTATGGATAAACAACTTATGCACCAAAAAGAGCTGGTTGCCTATACGGTACCGTTTCATCATCCTCCGAATTGAATCTTTAGTAAGCTTTTCGCTGAAGAAAGCATAATTTTACTTGCCTCTCCATACAATCAGTGCTTTGATCAGTTGGGAACCGTAAAAACAATGAAAGTAAAAACAGACAAGCCATGATGCTTCCATCTTCTTGGCAGCATGAAGCTTTTGAGCGAGCTTAGAGCTGACCGTTTTGTCAATAACTTTATAAAGTATTCTTCATCGTTTAAATCCCGGCCAACTCGAGGTAGTTTTGCTGTTGCTTTTCCTTGCACTAAACACGAATCTGTTCTCAAAAATGCTTCAACACTTTAAATTCTTTGATAGTTTGAACTTAATTTTATATCAATAATTAATCAACTACCTTAAAAAATTATCTATTCCCTGAACAAAGCTGGGAACCCCTGAAATTCTAATGGTTCGAGAACGATGTAGAGCTTGAGGTTTGATTGACAAACCCGATTTTTAACCAAAGGTTCTGATTTTGGGGGTTAATAAATTAATTTTTAAAAATTCCGGTTTTGATCTACAAATATGTGAATTATTTCTGTCAAATGTCAAATAAATAAGAATACATTACAATTTTTGAGCAATTTAACCACAGAGCTTAAAAGCAATAGCAAAATACAAATGACGTGTATATTTTTTGATTTGGAATTATGTTATACTAAGGTAAAAATTTAAAATTTGCTCTACACATCCGCAAAGTTTTTCAATGATTATTAATTGGGGGCTCTGCGAAATAAGGCCCTAAAAATAAAAATCAAATAAGGCCCCAACAATTTATATAGAAAACAAAAACCACCCTGTTTGATCAAATTTGGGGCGTTATTTCCTTTTGTGGTACATTATTTCCCAAATAAAATTTTAAAATGAAATAAGTCCTCAAAAGAAGAAATGAAGTAAGACCGATAAACTAATTTTTGGGGCCCTGTTTCATTTTTATAAGGAAATAAGACGCCAATTTTTAATATGATTTTTTGGGTTCTTGTTTAATTTTTCTTATATTTTCTAAATACAAAAATCGCATGATTTTTTATATCAAATGTTCATTATTTAATTGAAAAAATTGATTCAATTTACAAAATTACAAAAAAATCGCGAGATTTTTGTATTATAAACTCCTTACCACGCACGTTTTAAAAAATTTGCCTGCGGCGCTGTTTCTTTTTTCCAAAGCAGGGACTTAACCCGAAATTAATTTCAGTTTGAGTCAAGGCATTTATATTGGCCTAAATCTTTTTTTACTTGTGCAGCAATCGGACAAGCATCCCATTCCCGTTTTCCATAAAATATAACTATAACCGTAATCGAAATCGGAGGAGTTAGAAACCGCAATCGATTCGTTGACAAAATTGGTCGAAAAATTTTATTGTATACAGTGTGGTTTACGGAAACCGCTTGTGAAATGTGATTTTAATAAATAAAATATTACTCGTTTTTGGAGTCATAATTCGCCCATCTTTCCTTTTCTAACTATTTTTTTGAAAAAAAAAAGAAAAAAAAAAATTTCAAAGTTTTTAAACCGTTTGGGAGGTTAAAAGTTCTCAATTTGGGGGTTTTCGTGTGGGTCGTTTAAGTGTGAGAACAGCAAAAATCCAAAAAAATTTTATTACTTTAAAGCCTTCCAGATATCGTCAATAAAAACATATTTGTGATTCCTGGTCAAACGTATTTACCATTTAACTGAGAATATGTTAATAAAAATTGTGAAAAGAACTTTTATTCTGTAATGTTACTAAACATTGGTTGGTATAACCATTGCCAATTCTAGTTTGAAATATTTTAATATTCAAATTAACGGCTGCTCACTGCACTCCGCTTAGAGTGACCAAATGCAAAAAATACCCACAAATGTTAGTGAGACCAGTCATAGGCACAAATCAGCAGCTGTTTGGCTATTTCCAATACGAAATTTATTTTAATTATTTAAAATTTCTAACTAAAAACCATAACAATACGCAGTCAAGTCCACATTACCATGCACCTAACACGCCAGTTGAGATTGCTGCCTAGGTCCAGCATTGGACGGAACATTGCCAGCAGCAGCAGCACCCATTACACAACCGCAACCAGGCCGGCGGCTTCAGAGCCAGAGCACATTGTTATTCCACAGCGAATAGAACGCTCACCCACGGACTTACTGCAGGCCTTGGCCAGCACAGTGGGCCGAGATCCGACAGCTCCGCATTACAAATACCATGATGATCCCTTTCTCATACCCGTGTCCAATGTGTCCAAGCGTACATATGCCATGTCAAAGGAGGCGGGACGTAAGGCGGCCAAGTGGATCAAGGAAGAGCATCGCGAGCTGTTTCTGGTGGGTTTTTAGGTATATGCAATTTAAACACTAATTAAACGTTTTTCTATAAACAGCATCAAGAGGCTCAGCCGGCCATTGAGAAATTTGCCCCCAGCATGGTGTATACTGAAGATTCTGAGGTGGACTCAGAGACATTGCAGCGTTTAATTGAACAGGGTGAACTGAAAGATGCTGTATTGGTGTACAATCTAATGGAGCAGAAGGGCATACAATTAAGTAACGAGTTAAAGCAGAGTTTAATGGAACTTGTGTGCTTTTACAACAACCAAGAGCCACTGCCGGAGGAAAACATTGAAGAGCGTTGGTTCTTGCAGAACAGTAGACGCCGTGAGCGTCATGCCAAAACTTGGAAAGATGGAGATCTGGCTGAAAAACTTTATGGGGAAATTGAGCCCAAGACGCCGCAATGCTATGCGGCACTTATACGTGGCATGGCCAAGTATTTGCAGTGTGAGCGTGCATATGCCTTGCTGCAGGAGGCTGAGGAAAAGCAACTAAAGTTGGACACCAATACGTACAATTCGATTATACAGATTGTCAGCTTGCTGAAGGATACGGCTGAACAGCGTTGGCATTTGTGTAAGGAGCTAATGCAAAAAATGTCCCAGCAGCAGTTGCAACCCAATTTGTATACCTTGAATGCGGTGCTCGAGTGCATTAGTACCTTTGGCAACTTCAAGCTGGCGCGGACAGCGGCCTTGAAAGTGCTGCCGGAATTCAAACAAATGGGGGTTCAGCCAAGTCTGGGCACTTACTACTATTTGCTTATAATCTTTTGCCGCGAACGTGGACCTGTGTCCCATGTTATTGTGGACATTCTGAACGACATTAAGGGCCAAGAGTTAAGTATTCAGCATCCCAAGGATACGTATTTCTTTGCCACGGCCATGGATGTTTGCCGGAATCATTTGCATGACAAGTCGCTGGCCAAGAAGGTGGACGCTTTGCTGCATACGGGCAAAAACTACGATTTGATAGGCGACTCTTTCAAGGAGTCGGTTTACTATCGCCATTATATGGCTCTGCTTTGCCAGACAGAGTCCATTGAGGACTTTATGTTGACCTATGATCTGTTGGTGCCCAACATTTATATACCTGAGCCGGGTATAATGGAGGAGATTCTGCGTGCCATTGAAATAAATGGGGCAGTAGAGCAAGTGCCCCGTATTTGGTCCGATATGGTTATCTTTGATCACACGCATCGTGAAAGTCTGCTGCTCTTTGTTTTGCGCATTATGGTGGACAATCGGCCGCAACCAGAGAAGCCTAACCATCAGCAGTTGGCCGAACAGTGCGCTCAGGTGGCCCTAGACATGTACCAGAAGATTGAGGAGTCAGTCAAACGCCTTAAAAAGGTCTCTTTCACGGGTCAAATGCTGGGAGATATCTTGACCCTGCTGGTACGTGGTCAGAACTTTGAAAAGGCCAGCGAGGTGTTCACCCACATAGACAAGAATCAACATCGCATACCTGGAACGCCTGCAGAGACCGCTCTGCAGGAGTACGTAGAGGCTTGTGTGCTACAAAAGGCCCCCAGTCAGGCTCTAAACGCCCTACAGTATGCCGTCGATAACAATATGGAATCAAGTGCTTTGGCTCGGCTTATCTATGAAGGCTACACCCTCAACGAGGTGCATCTGGCTAAGCTTAAGTCTCTGGTAGGCGACACTTTCCTGGAGAAGTAAAACCAGTTTGTTTTTTTTTTAATTTGCAATAAATATTAATTGTTAAATAAATGCTATAATGAGATTTGGTCCAGACTAATCCTCTTTGGCTTCGCTGCGGGGCAACCAGTTGATGCCATCGTGTGGCAGCTCGCTAAGTATAAACGGCGATAGCCAGGTCCAGTAAAAACGTTTACCCAAAACCATTTCCACATTGGCACGCAGACCCAGATCATACCGATGGCTACGACGCTCGTAGGTAACCGCTCCATATTGAAAAATACCCAAATGGTAAGTGATTAGAGAGGTGGATATGGCAAAGCATAGAATACTCAGCATGTAAATAAGCAAATACAAGTTCTCCCATCTCAGGCTCAGGGACAAACTCACAGCCGGAGCAAGTAGAGTAAACATGGTACGAAAGCGTAGATAGAAGTCCCCATGCAGATACCAGAAATAAATGCTGCCCGTGATGACCGACATAAATGAACCAATCGACAGGTAAACCATGAAATAAAAGAAGTAGCGAAAGTTGTGATGTCCAATGCAGCAGCCCGTAAAAACACAATGATGATCCCTTTTGAGCACACACACACTACAGATGTCACAATGCCAAGAGCGTGGCGGCACCAAAGCCTGGCATTGCTCGCACATGTGCCAAAGGCTAAGCAAGTGGGGTTCCACAGGCGGCTTGAGTAATTCTCCTGAAACGGACAACGTCAAGCGAAAAAGTCTTTAAGGGAACTACTTTTACTCACTCTTTATGCTGGTCTCCACCAGCATGCAGGCCAGCATATTGGAGGTCACATTGAATATCAAAAACAACCCAGCACACCAGAGCACTATGTAACCCAAACTGCCAATCTCCTGCAGCTCGGGCAGCACAACGGTTATTTGGAATATGTAAGTAATGGGTGCAAAAACCGCCACCAGCAGAAAGCAGGCCAAATCATTTAGGCGACGGGGTAGTAAACGATTCCACGAGCGTAGTATCATGTTTGAAATTTATAATGGAATGTAATTTGATTTAGATTTTCTTGCTTTTCAACTACTTGTTATTTTTGTTAATTTTGAAAAGTCCCCGATGCACAGTGGGCGAAATCGTCGATCTAGCTCCTTTTAATTCCATTTTCAAAGTGTTTGTATGCTCCAAAAATGTGTGTCTATCGATTACTAATATCGCACTGAGCTTATAAAGAGGTCCTATTTCGATTGTTGTTGTTTTTATTTCTAGCTAGGGGTATGTATAAACTAAAAGTTTTCTGTTTGTGACCTGTGCTTTAGCGTTATATAAAAAAATGTAGTTAATGTTTAGTACACCACTAATAACTTGAAAACAGCCAAAAAAAGACTTTCGTGGACCAGAACTTCCGAGATTCGTGGGGATTCGCGCTAGAATATTTTTTTTTAATTACTATGTTGTCATGTGTTTGTAAAATGTCTAATATGAATTCCGGCCACCACCAACTTTACATTATCAGCCCTGTTCCGAATTCCGAAAACGAGTGGAATTGTCGCAAATCGAGTTGACTGCTGTTCTGAATTCCGCAAATCGACCAGAATTGTCGTTTTTAAAAGTTGTGCTGCAGAGTCAGCGGAATGAAAAGTAATTGCTATTTAAAGCATTAAAATAAATCCCCAAAATTATAAACTAATCAATTTAATAATTTTGATTATTTTTTAAATCGTTTAGCATCACTACTTAAAATTTTTACAGTTTAAGTGTATATTAAAATCATTTTTTTCATAAACATCTATAAAATACTGCGTGAAAAGCAAAACCGACCGGTCGTTTTCAAACCGAGCTGTTCTGAATTCCACTTTAAGCAGGCCATCCACACACGAATTTGTTCGTCGAACAAAAATTCGTTGGCCCACTAACCAGGCGAACATTTCTCACGAACATCATTTTCTCAAACATGAAAATATGGCAGCGGAAAATAACACAATCATGGCCTAGATGGCGATACAAATTAGCTTAAATCATTATTTGATCATTTTGGGGGCATTCAATGAACTCCAGCCACAATTTGTTGTTCATTTGGGCACGTGTTCCCTCTACAGATATTTTTGACAAATGATGTTCGTGTAATTGTTCATCCATTGACGAACATGTTCGCACGAATTTCGGAATTGGGAACAGCAAAGAGTTAAACGTCCGTTTTCGTTTCGGTTTTACTTTTTGAAAACGTTCGGAATTCGGAACAGGCCCGTATATTTAATTTTTTAGGTGCAATGTCAGCATCAAGAAAAAAGCTGTTTTTAGTTTGTCTCAACGAAGATAACACCATAAAGAAGTTTTACGCTTTGGCAAACTATTTTTAGATACAGTTGTAAGTAACAAAACCTGTAGAGAGCTGGAATGCATCGAAATCTGTTAAAACTTGCGATATTTTTCCAATGGGCTTGCTCCAAACACCGATATTCTTCCTTGCTGTGATGCATTGCGATCATCGAAGATGGATTCGGTGTTCATCCATAGATTATCTTTGCCAATATCTTTTTTCTTCTAAATGGTGCGATTCTTAAGAAAAGAAAAAAATAATTATTTTCTATATTTTTTAATATTTTACCTAGATGTTTAAAAAAGAAATTTCGAACTTTTTCGAGCAAAAATTTGTTTTTTAATAACATTTTGGCTCTTTGCATTCAAACTACTTAACCTATTTGAAAACAATGTTTAACGCGATTATTGAAAATTCAATAAGCGTTCGATTCATACCTTTCTTGACTCAATCTAACAGTTCTGAGTCGAGGTTTGGCTCGAAATGTAAGAGTACCTACCGAAAAAATAAAAAAAAATCTTAAAAGTTCATCTTAAAAACTAAAATAAAATTAATTAGGAATTTTTAAAAATTTTTTTATTTCTTTTATTCCACCCTTAAAAAATTGTGCAATGTTTTGAATTTTTGAAAAAAAAATTTTATTTTTAATACAAACAAGTGAGAAAGTCGGTCTCCCTCTCCCTCTCTCTCTCTCTCCCGGGTGGCCGGGAGTGATTCAGATTCACTTATTTGCTCAGAACTTGAGAACCGCTCGTTCGATGTCCAGATAAAATTGAATCTGTGCACAAGCAGTTTTTATTGTTTGCTGTTCGTAAATTTAAATAAATAAACTGTCAATAAAAATGTGACTCTCAATGTTCTTAACGTTTTGGTAAAGCAGTCTGACCAAAGCTGTCACTTTTAATATATTTATTGTCGTATCTCAGCTATTTATATTTATTATCTATAATATTGTACAAATTGGGATATATAAAGATTAATTGATAAGTGAGTAAGCTTAAGCTGTGTAATAACCAATAATTAACTCCTTCTAAGTTTGCAATGGGAAGTAACAATTCGAAAGTCAATGATAGCCCATCGGCAGCGCAAAGAAAGGAGCCTTTTGTTCACCGCCGGGCTGCTAGTCAGATGACTCCAGTGGCAATAATCGACTTGACCGACGAAGATGTAAAGGACTTTCCTCTTATTGCAGAAAGTGAATACGAATGTCCCATTTGCCTAACCAGTCCTCGTTATAAACAGCCAGTAGCGCTCCCGTGCGGGCATATATATTGCTATGATTGTACTGAGGCCATTGTTGGTGATGATCTAAAAGAGTGCCCCCTATGTAGGACCACATTTTCAATGGACGATCTTCTTGATATTTATTTGTAAATTTTGTGTTTATTTTTCACATTTATTTTATTGCAAAATCACACGAAGAAATTATATACCCGACGACGTTTATATAATCCATGTAATTCTTATAAGAACGATTGTATTCAAGATCGAACTGGCCGATAATCGGTATAATCATTTGAAATCATCTAAACTTATTAGGAACCAGTTTGGAATTGGGGAATGTATCAATTAATTTCCAAGTTTCCCACCTACAACTAATATTTCATGTTCATAGCTTAAACATTTTTTAAGATATTTCTTCGAACCGGTTAACTCTGGTTCGAATGAACCAGAAAAGAAAATGGAAAGTAATAAAAAAAAATTATTCACTTATTTGATCATAACTTGAGAACCGCTCATCCGATCTTTATCATTTCTTTGGCAAATCGATACATATTCCTAATGACTAACTATCTCTAGAAGGTACAAATCATCTATCTACAAAACTGTGGGAGATATGACGTTTTTTCAAAATTGTGGGGGCGGGAGGGGGCGTGGCAAAAATTGAAAATAAACTTGATCTGCCTGCAAGTATAAGAAGCATTTGTCCCATACATGTCAAACCTCTATCTCTTACCATCTCTGAGATCTGTTTGTTCATACGGACGGACAGACAGACGGACAGACGGACATGGCTATATCGACTCGGCTGTTCAAGAATATATATACTTTATAGGGCCGGAAATGATTCCTTCTCCCTGTTACATACTTTTGCACAAACTTAATATACTCTATGTACCTTCGGCACAGAGTATAAAAAAAAAAAAATAATTAAATTAAAAACTTTTTTTTATTTTTTTTTTATTGCTTTTTTTCTTACCTTCAAGAGAAAAAAACAGATTGCGATTATATCATTTACTTTGGAAGATATTAATTTAATTCCGCGAAATTTGTCATTTCGCCCACTGTGCGATGGGAAATTCAATAATACCCAGAGTGTGTCCGTATGACAAACACGGGCACACTGCTGGCGTGGGTGTAAGAGAAAAAGAGAGAGCAAGTGGGGCCCACCGTTATTGTTAATAAGTAATAAAGTGAGAGCGCATAGCTAATCAAAGTATTGAAACCATTAAACATTCCAATTCCAAATGCTGCGGTAGTAATTATTGTATCAGTCGCGTATCTCACTGCTTAGTGCACAGAACACTAAATATACCCCTCGCACTTTACTTTAGAAAATGTTTGGTGCGCAGCTGGCATTTCAAGTCTTCACCGTAGTTATTTTCCTCTGGCAGACAGCTTCCGCGGGGGTTCCTCTGCCACGATACGAGGCCCTCTTGAAACAACAGTCAACGCCCGTGGAAGAGACGTTGGGGCTGTATGATGACAACGACAAGGTGATCAAGCTGAGCCCCTCCAATTTCAATCAAACAGTTGTGGGCCAGAACCGGGCATCCTTGGTGGAGTTCTACAATTCGTACTGTGGTCACTGCAAACGCTTTGCCCCCATCTACAAGCAATTGGCCGAGCAGCTGCATTCCTGGCAAGATGTGGTCGTTATCAGTGCCATTGACTGTGCGGCGGAGGAGAACAATGGCATTTGTCGCACGTACGAAGTGATGGGCTATCCCACTATGCGTTATATGGGACCCGGCTTTCAGCCTAGTTCTAAGCTATATGGTCAGAATCTGGTGTCGCAAGATCCCAGCGAAATCCGCAGCTTACTGGCCGCCTTGGTGGCTGCCGAGAATCAAACATCGTACCACAACAACACCTACTGGCCAAACTTCCATCATGTCACCGAAAACGACTCGAAATCCACACTCTTTGAGGGTCTGAGCAGTCAGCGGGAGTATGTGGCTCTCATTTTTGAGCCGGAGAACTCCACAGTAGCCATTGAGACTGCCCTCTTCCTAGTAAATTGGCCCTCGGTGCAGGTGCGTCGATTCTCTGATCCTGCAGTGGGTTCCAAATTCAACCTAGACACCAGCCACCACCAATTGGCCCTGGTGAATCGTCAGGGCAGTGCCAATCCGCTCAGTCCCAGTGATCAGACTAGTCCTTCCTTGGCCCAGGCCATTGAGGCGGCTTTGCGAAAGCAGAGCTTTACGCCCAGACCATTGCAAACGGAACGGACCTTACAGCAGGCTCGTCCAGAGGACAAAGCCGAACACAACGAAATCATCAAGGAAGTGCTACGCAATAAGCATTTCGTTTATCAGGCGGATTTGGAGCAGGCCATACGCAGTGTCCTGCACAACGAGGTGCCCAAAGTCCATGAAATTAGTGGCGAGCGACTGCTGGCTCTTCAGCGTTTCCTTACAGTATTGCAACGTTACAATCCCCTGGGCACCAATGGTCGTCAATTGGTGACCAAACTTAAAGATTTTGTGGTACAGTTCAATCAGCAGCTGACGGGCAAAGAGTTCGAAGAGGAGCTGCAACGTCTAGAGGGGAAACTGGCGCCCATTTACTCATCAACGCATTTTGTAGGCTGCACCGGCTCCGGTCCGCATTTGCGCGGCTTTAGCTGTTCCCTTTGGACCCTCTTCCATTTCATGACCGTCCAGGCTTTGGAGAACGAAGCCGCCCAGGATCCGTTGGAAGTGTTACAGGCCATGCATGGGTTTATTAAGAACTTCTTTGGTTGCAGCGACTGTGCCGAGCATTTTCAGGTGAGTCAGCGGGACCGCTGCCACCCCATTAAGGGTTTACGTGCCAAAATCCAGCAAATTTGCTGATTAAGGCGTAGCTTTCACTATGAGATCAGTCGTGTCGAGTGCTAGAGAGGTAATTATCGAACACAAACAAAAATTAATGCAAAGTGCTGAGCGGGGAATTTTTTTTTTCCACAAGCTTGAAATTTGTTTACAAGCAAATTATGGTACAGTAGTTCGTGGATTGAATGGAGGGGGGCTGAATTTTAGATGGAAATAATGGAAATCGAACGGGTTGGGTATGCTAATTGAAGATGTCGTGGTCTTTTGACTGAGTGAGGATTGATTCAATAACATTCAGGCTCAACGAAATGAGATTTGGTGTGAAAGTGGGGTCAAGGCATACTAAACAAGGTAGGCTCACTCGCTCTCTCAGAACTCCGTATATTTGTGTCAAAGAGAGCGAGAGAGTAATATATTTCAATACAAAGCCTACTAAGCTACTAAGTAAAACACAAAAATTCACAACAGTTGCTTACTGACTGAAATTTAACAAGTTGTCAAGAGAGCGAGAGAGTGAGTAGGCCTACCTTGTTTAGTATACCTTGGACCTACTTGTTTAGTATACCTTGGGGTTGTGTATGAAATTTCTGAACTCATTCGAGTCATGAAGTAAACTTCATGAAGTTTTCTCAGTAGGCGAGACATTTACGTGTGGTTCTATACATTTTGTTCAACAAATCTAGTAGAACTCCTTTGACTTTCAAGCCTACTATGAAAACTTCATGAAGTTTGCTTCATCGTGTAAATCCCGACTTAAACAGTCAAAATGCGCTCGATTTCGAACCATAAATGATTCTTTTGTTCCCCCTTTTTCTGATCATTTTCGAGTCATTTTTACAATCATTGGATGGTATATTTCATCACGTTTGGAGCTGGCGCATAAGTCATTTTCGAGTCTTCTTTAAATCGCACATGAAGAAAAGTTCTTGAAAAAGACTCCCCAAGGTGATTCCTTTCAAAATTATCTTCCAAATACTAGGTAGGATAGAAATAAATAGACACAAGAAAAAAATTATGCCAAAACAAATGCCTTACTTGAATGTATAAATGAAATTTTAAAGATTTTCCGCAGAGCAAGTGAAGGCCATTATCCAGAACTGGGGAAAACTCCTTTTGTCACAGTATTTCATATAAATAGAAACACTTTCTAACAGCACATGAGCATCAAAGCAAAGCCAAAGCGTTTTTAATTATATGAAATACTGTGACGAATGAATCTAGCCATGAAAAAGCAAATTCTCAAACTTTGCCGTTCGGATTCGGCGTTAAACTGTAGGTCCCTTTCTCTTGTGCTAAAAATTTAAAGCACACACGTCAAGAGATTGTGAGAAGATTGGCTTGGCCCCCCTTCGGGAGGGCTGTATAGCCAATTTTACTGCCTGGTTACAGGTCCCCGTTTCAAACCTGAACCTAGGTTCATCGACTTTCTGAACCCGTTCTACAGAAACCGGAAAAAACATACAATTATTTCAAGAAATTTTTGATTTCATCGATTACACACGTTTATCTGTTAAAGATAACAATTCCCTTACTAATTGTATTTGTCATGAACAATGGTAACAGACCAGACTAATAAAGGGTGATATAGACGCTGAGTTCTTACTCGCGCGCGTAAACTTTAATGTCCCTTCAAGACATACACGAAACTATATTCCCTTGAGGCTTCCTGTTGCTTCTTCTTTATATACATAGTTAGAAGCATATAAAGAAGAAGTCCATGGTAACCTTTCCGACGAAGGCTTTAGGCTTCTTTTATACTTCACACTCTTGCACTTGCATAGCTTCTAGTATTTTTTGAAGTTCCTTCCGATCATTAATGCTGCGAGCAGGGGCGTAGCTGGTCATACCGACAAACTAAATTACCCCCACCGGATCGGAAGGCGTTTCTTTCTTTTTTTTGCTCTTAATGTCTAACTTTTCTACCATATTATTTTGTATCTCTTTCTATTCAATTTATATTGTAGCTATGTCTTTTAGACGAAGCTGCAATTAAAATAAATAAAAATAAATCTCAAGTGCAGTCTTTAAAAATGGCTAGCGCTGGCATTGAATTTAAGAAGGTACTGGCCAGGTGGCGAAAACATTTGGCTATTCACACGTACACAACCCGAACGCTTGCCGAAGTTGACACGAAAAAAGCTGAAAACCGTCATTCGCTCGTCAGATTTTGAAGCGATGAGGTCAAAGCCAATTCTCGGCGCTTTATTTTCGCTCACCAATACTCTCTCACATTTCGGCCTTGCTCTCGCTGCCCATCGCTGAAATAAATACACCACAAACGTAAAAAAAACCGATCGATTTCGCTCATCACTCTCAATTTTCAACATTTAAATTTTTAATAAGCAATTTTTGACATTAAGCTGTTATTAACATTTTGTACATTTCTGAAACCGAAGAAAATCGTATCAATATCTTTATCTTTAGTGTTAAATAGCAAAAATAGGTCAAATAACTGTTGACCCTTTATCCCTTTGCGGTCTGTGAACAAACATAACCGAAAAAAACATGCACGCTTGCTCTCTCTCAAGCAGAACACTTCGATCTGCAACTTTCTAGTAAATAGGTGCAGAATAAAAACAGATTTGGTAGGAAAAAAAGAGACAAACATTCCGAAAGCCACGCATTTGTTGTTGTTTGACGCTAAGGAATAGCCGGCGCGTATATGGTCCACGCATGGCATAAGTCTACATAAAGCAAAAACAAATTCTTGTGGGTGCTCTCCTCTCTTTTTTTCGAGCTATCTCAAAGCATCTGGCTTCGTAGACTACTACTTTAAATCAGATGCGGCCAGACATAGCTACCAGGAGCCGAAGTCAGTCTTGATTTTATGCAAACGCGTGCCGATTTTATGGTTGTTGTTGTTGTAACGACTGGGTTGGCAAGTATGTACGTAGTATGGAATGAAAAGAAGCAAGAGAAAGAGAGTGAAAATTAGGAGTTGTTGATAGATTAGATTAGGAACTCAAGGGAACGTCGGGAACGTGAAGTCAAGTATGTACAAACCTCTTTTTTTTCTCCCCTATCCCATGATGGAATTATACCAGGTGAAGTCATTAAAGTAGGCTGCCTTTTTTTGGGGTACCAGTTGAATGGTAAAAGACACTCTGTAGCAAAGAGGATGTCAACGTGCTTTCACATGTTCCTATCAACTGGTACCTCTCCCGCATGGTGAATTCCTGACGACTCTACCTTGTTAATTATACCATGCCTTATCCTATCATGTTTTCACAATCTGAGCAAGCAACACCGGCCTGCTTGATCAGCCTCCACCTTCTATGAGCAGGTGATGTTGAAAGTAAACCGAATTTATGGTTGTGTGAATCGCTGAACCCTGGATTGCAAGCAAAGCTGCTGTAGGCTGGACCAGCACAATCACACTTTTCTGTCCTCTCCATTTGGCCGCCGCTGCTTAAAATGTGTTCTCTCTGTATTTGTTTTCAAGCGGATGTAAGCTCGTTCTGGTCACTCCTTTATTAGATGGAAAATATAAAATTGTGTGGTATCTCTGGAATACGACTGCAACCCGAAAGTTTGCTGTTCTTAAAGCTATGTAGCTTGGAAAACTTTTATAACTGTTTTTTCGCATAGTTTAGTTTTTCAATAGAATTTTCAAAATATACAATTATTTTCGCCTTGTAGATAAAAAAGTAAGCATATTCAAGCAGATTAGGGATCGGTTTTCAGGTCTCAGCCGTTGCTTTTAATTGCCGACAGGCCATTCTGGCACCAGATGTTCACACTAAGCTCCACAATATCTTGCCGCGCCTTCCCGTCTTCGTTTCGATCATCCCTTCCTGCCTTTTTTCCGAAGTCTTTCGCCTTCCGCTCATGAGCACTAATGAGTGGTTCGATACAGTTTAAAACTGATTGTCAAATTCGGTTTTACACTTCAGAAATTGATTTTGGTGTTATTCGAATACGTCCGAACGTTTGAAACCAAGCTTTGTAATTGTTTTCTAGACATCTAGTCATGTATTACAAAGGACAAACCTCAACCTATATTGTCCTGAGTGCCCTTTTTAGTGGTTGGGCACATTTTTAGCTATATTTTTGGCCATAATTTAATCGAAATCGCCAACGGTAACGATTGGATATCAGCCATGACGAGAAACCTTACTCTAAACCGGTGATCTACAACCCACTGAACAGAACCATTCAAAAGTTGCAAAACGGCTTGAAATGCATCCGAAACGCGTAGGAGGAAAATGTAAAATAAAATTAGTTTTATTTTGAATGAGCAACCATCAAAATTTACTCTAAATTGTCCCAACGAAAAACACAGGCTTAAATTATATTCTACTTAATCTCGCAGAAGGTGGTCCTTTTTGGCCTTTATGATTTTCTATTATCTATTGATTGCCCATTATGGCCAGGCTCCACTGTATATGACTAATACAAGGTCAAGTCTATTAGAACAATCGCAGATCATGCACTTAAGGTTATTTCCAGTTTCTTCTGAGCGATTGATTTTGTCATTAACTTTGCAACTTCGCGTCATAAACAGATTATTTTGTTTGTTTACCTTAATGATCTACATACAGCTTATTATTGAGACCTTTATTCATATGTGTTTGTGTGTACAGCTGTTCCAACAGGTGCCCGATATTAAATAACTCTCTGGCCTTTGCAGGCAATGGCATCGCGTCGCAAAATCTGGAGTGTACCCAACAAGGAGGAAGCCGTGCTCTGGCTGTGGGCCGCACACAACGAGGTGAATCAGCGTTTGGCTGGCGATTCAACGGAGGATCCACAATTTCCGAAAATACAATTCCCCAGCCGAAGCAGTTGTGGCCAATGCTATAGAGCTCCCGACTCCAATTCGGAGCATCTGGAAACTAACTGGAACAAGGATGCCGTCTTGAGTTTCCTCAAGAATATACACAATCCCGAGTTTGTTAGCCGCTATGGCTTGCAACGGGAGGAGCTGCTGTACCAAACGGCCGAGAAATTGCGTCAAAAGCGCCAGATTTCGAATGTCTTCTCCGATATGGACATGCGTATGGGCATGTTGCTGTATGCCTTCTGTATTGTAATGATGGTCTTGGCCTTTAAACTGTTTGCCTTCAAAGGCTATCGCAAGAAACCCTATGGACACGATATGCTGGGCAAGGTGTGAAATGCTGCGTCCATTAGTAGTTTGTAGCACAGAAAAGACACTCACCACAGACCAACACCTTTCGTCCCCACACACACACAGAGTTAGTTTAATGTTTAAGATCAAAAAGTGTATATATATGTATGTATCAGCAGTCAGAAATCTTCTTCCAGTTGTATTCTCAACATTCGCTTTTATACAATGACAATGCCTCTGTTTATGTTTGTATGTTCAAATAAAATCAAATGGTAAATAATGCAATCTCAATCGATGTTAACAGCAAGTTTCCTGTTACTCATGTTGGACACGTGTTCCGCGTAGATAACCATCGCTGATATAGACCCTTTGTTTATTTGATAAACAACTGGAAGGCGGGATGCCACCAGGGCAACACTTCGTACTTGTCGATGGACGCATATTTCACCGTCACGCTCACATTGCTGTTGCTGTCCTCGGAAAAGTCCAGTTCCAAGTTCTTGGCCCGCATATCCCTGCAGAGCATCTCACGCGTGGCCCGTAGACGGTAGCGTGATTCTTGCTGGCTATAGGCTAATAGAGCGGGCGTGGGCACAAACTGTCGACACAGTACTATCAGCAGCACAACTCCCTCGTGCGGATTGGCCTTTATAGCTGGCTGGGGTCTATCATCAGCCAGGGTTTCCCAATCATTGACAACTTCATCAGCTAATTCGCTTTGTGGCTGTTGCTGTTGATTCGAGAATTTATGACACATTATCCATTGGCTTTGATATTTTTTCTGCCAGTAGGATACAAAGAGACGCTGCAGCAACCAGTCCAGGTCATAGCCCAGCTTAAGGCGTATTTTGAGCGGTCGATGGCAGTGAAAGAGCGCCTTAATGACCAGCGATCTTAAGGCTTTGGTGGTATCACAGTAACGTAATTGCTCCGATTGCAGCTGGGCGGGCAAATCCAGATTCCAGCCTGAAGTCAAACCCAAACAGTACCGGCGATACAGGCTGCGCCAAAAGGCTCGAGAGTTGGCCAGTCTGGCTGTTTGTTTGCAAATTAAAGCAAATGTCTTGACATCTTCTGGTTCTATTTGCATTGCTATGTGGAACCAGACATCATGACGAACGCTGATGCTCTCTCCAATGGAGGGGGACGGAATGACTCCACTGGCAGCAGTTCTACTGGCATTAGACTTCTGCTTCACCTCGACATAAACATCCGTTGGCCGCCCATTAAACGCTGTCAAAGTGGAATGATTGAATTTTAAAATATTTATATGACAAAATGTTTTATATTTACCGCCTTTGCCACTGCCTCTGCTGTTGCTATACAGCTTGTAGGGAATAAAATCTTCATTGTCCACATCAACAAAACTAAGGCTCATGTTTTATTTGTTGATCATTCTTCTTCTTCTTTTGAGCAATTATACAGTGACTGAAAAAACAAATCCAACTGAAAATTTAATAAATTTGATTGGTTTTGTCTGGCACTTTCTAGAGGTCATTCTTTGGATGTTCTAAATGGCATTATTATTTTTTTGATACATAAAAGATAAAGACATAAACCAACGTGCATCATTTGCGACGGTTGAACAAGTCACTGTCACGGATTATCAAGTCACTGTCACAACATTATGTGTGTCAAAATAGCGACGATTTGGAACGATAGGAACTGGAACACTACCCCTTCTAACTTAAGAGGTTCTAAGTTTTTTTCTGTTTTTCGATTTTTATTTTTTCCTTTGGGGGGTTTGGTTGGGTTGGTGGGGTGGGGGGGAGGTCGTGAGATCAATCCCGCCTCGGAACATCTAAAAAATTTTTCCTTTCTTCTCAAACTTTGCAGTTCGTATTCGGCGTTAAGCTGTAGCGAAAAATTTAAAGCACATACGCCAAGAGATTGAGAGAAGTTTGGCTTGGCGATTGCTGAACTGGCGGCCTTCTTGTAAACTTAAAATATCAATCCAAGGCACCTCCACTTAAATGGGGGTTTTCTCCAAAAACGTTTCACACGATTTGTTGTATATAACCTTGAGTATTTGTTCTTCTCCTTAAAGCGGAATGATAGGGCTTTATGTAAAAAAGTTTCTTTTTTTTTGCAGCTTTATTTACAAACTGTTCACATCGATTTGCATTTGATTTCTTGTTTATTTCAAAAACACTTTTAAAACTTTTTTTTTTTTTAAAAAATAGAGATATGACCCAAAATGTGCGATGCCAATTTTTCAAATAGATTTTTTTAATACCTGCAATCTTTAAATCCAACCACAAGCTTAATTAAACAATGGTTTATGTAATTTTAAACAATTATAAATTAAGTTAATAATTAAAGCGCCGTACGCAAAACGACAGAAAATAGCTTTCTAAAAAAAAAAACTTTTGTTTTGTTTGGGTTGATAGAAATTATCTATGTGAAATACTGTGACGAAAGCGTTTAGGAATAAATCAAAAACAAAAATTGATTTAGTGTTTCATGTTCCATCGTTCCAAATCGATGCTTACTTTTAGATTAATTTGAGACTTTAGCCTTTTCCCGCTAAAAGGCTAGACCTACCGTCATACAACACTAGTTTATCGATATGCGACAACATTATAAGCGGTTAAACGCAACTTTATTTCAATTTCTTATTTGTGTCCGAGGTAAGTAAAACATTTCTACAATTTGTCTATACTAATTAGTTTCTATTTGTTTAGAACCACCGCGATAAAGCTAAGAACTCGTATGCACTGATTGCGGCGTCGCAACAACACCGACTTCATAGTGGTGATAAGGTGGATCTGCCACAAATGCGGTGATGCTTCGCACCCCGAACCACCAAGGACACCACCTACAGCAAGTCCTGTGGCACACTATTGATAAGGTGATGTGCCCAAAATGCCAGTGGAAGCTTCCAAAAGAACAAATGGCTCTGCATGTGTTGAAGCACAATAATGCCAAGAAGTGCCATATTTGCGGGAAGGAGATTCTAAATTGTAAAAATTTGCAGATGCACGAAGTCCAGGTACACTATTTTAAATGTAGTATAGTGCTCTTGTTTGATATTAAGGATACTCCACAAGGAAGCTATATAGAATCAACTCACTTGCCCATCTTTTTACAGTCGTCGGCAATATTTCAGATGCAAATTTTAAAAGTTTGGGCCCGCTCTTTCTTCCACTACTGGCTAAATCCTTGTGCTGTTGCCAGTGGATCAAGGGCATAACTCGCCTGAAGTATTCCCGTACTTGGTCAAAACTGAACCCAGACTTGGGACAAGCAAGAACTTTCATTCCCAAATACATTTCGCTCCACCCGAAATAAAAACTCGTTTGAATTTCCACACTGATAGTTTACATTTAAAATGTTTCTAATTTTTATTTGACTAGTTCCATTGCATAAACATTTAATACACAAGTTCATTTAGGGGTTTGTGTGTGTGTGTGTTTTCCAATTGGATTTGTTTCTCTTTTCGTGGGAAAGTATTCGGGCCGCTCCATGGTCGAGCTCAACGTTTGAGATTGAAAAAATTGGTGTTTAGTCAGAGGACGGTTGGACGTGGATGCCAACCGGCAACTTGAAAAAGGTTTGAGCTTTTTCGCCCTCAAACATTGGATTAGGGGATGAGCTCACCAAGGCTCGGCCCAAAACCCAGCTTGTACAGCTTGTGGGTGTAGGGTAATAATAAATGTTAATTAACTTTAGTTTGAATTTGGAAAAACATTTACACTTATGTACAAACACGCGGGATGCACACACATCATTGGCGACATACACAGACATCCAGACACTTAATAAACATTTATATGGTATACATATATATATATAGAGCTATATATATATATATGTGTGTGTGTATGCATATGTATCGGTATAATAATAATAATATGTGGTAATAGTTAATATTTAGCAAACATGGGTAACATCTACGCCTGGGGGAGGGATGTTGCCTCTATGCATGTAAGTGGTTTCGAGACTCTTTTTAGCCATGGTTTGTTTGGGTTTTGTTGTTACATTAAAATTAGGGTCACAAAAATGTTTCGTTTACAAATGGTAAATTGGTGTTTTGTTCTTTCGCTCCTCAATTCCTTCACGCTCCGCTCTAGAACCGGCGCAGGGCCAGGGTTCGCTTCAAGTACAGACAAATGGCGCGATGGATTAGCTCGTACTGCTCCGAGTTTTGGACCATGCCGCCACGCTGCAGTCGCAGATTGCACACAATGCCCAATACATCCACAAATATGTCCGGCATTTTGGGCAGCTTATCGAAACTGGCCAGCTCTCCCTGCTCTAGGGCCACAATGTGCTGAATATGGCGCAAGGTGTTGCAGGTGAAGCTGCTGTCGCTGTCCTCATGATTAGCCTCTTCTATGGGTGTCCATTCCAAGCCCTTGCTCAGCATGCCGGTGAGTGAGTAGGCCAGAGACTGCCTCAACTGCCTCACCGCATTCAATATGGCTGTAAAGCAGCCAGTACGCCCGATCCCAGCCGAGCAATGGATAACTGGCAGCGGCTGCACTGCATTGAATATATCCTGCTGATAGATCTCCATTCGTTGGGCCATTAGATGGGCGTTGCGTGTAATCATGGTCTCATCGTAGTTATCAAACTCGGATTCGCATTTGCCCAGATTCAAGACATGCAGGCAAGTGTCCAGCAACGTGTTGATATCCCTCGGCGAATGATGATCCGGCCAGTCGGGATACCAGTAATGATAGCAGCCAATCTTCTGCAGATAATAGCAGCCACTTTGCCACGGCACCTGAAGGCAGTAGAGCAACACAAACTTGCGCACAGAGTAGCCATTCCGTCTTACTATGCCCACATTTTTCACCAGAAAGAAACTGCTGTTTGCAGGCAACTCCCGTTGCAGTTCTTCGTCTAGGGTCACCTTCACCGACTCCACGGCTAGGCGCTGCCGATTGCCCACCAGTTGTTGGTCCAACTCATTGAGAGCCACCACAGTGTCCGGCACAGTCAATGGCATTAAATGCTGTTCGAAATAATCCCGAGCAGCGGCACTCAACTGGAACACCTCGCACTTGGCGGCCACGGCAAAGATTTCGTTCAGCTCGATGGGAAAGTAAATGGAGCATTTCTGGCGATTTGCCTCCGTAAAGTTGGTCAGCATGATGATCTTCTGGAAGTACTGCTGCAAGATGTGGGACTTGTCCATGTGCGGACTGCTGCTGCTGCCACCGTCCAAGCAGCGGCGTATATAACGCTGCGTGTTCTGATAGATCATGAGCCAGAACTCGAAAATGGTATTGGGCAGCGGTCCCTGGGTGGCCACATAGCACTTGGACACGTAGTCGGGGCCCTGGCAAAGAAACGGAAGTGATTTAGAAAGTGGAAATTGGGTGGGGGGACCAGAGAACTGCAATGCGTAGTCATTAATGCGTACTACGTATTTTTTTAAGTACGCATACGCATTAGAAATAGTAGGCAAAATACGCATTACAAAAAACTGAGTAGGTAGACGCAAAAGTTGAAATACGTATACTTACACTGAAGCAAGGTATACTAAACAAGGCAGGCCTACTCACTCTCTCGCTCCCTTGACAACTTGATAAATTTCAGTCAGTAAGCAACTGTTGTAAGCGAAGCATATCCGCGGACGTATTTTTTTGTTTTACTATAGTAGCTTAGTAGGCTTTGTATTGAAATATATTACTCTCTCGTTCTCTTTGACACCAATATAAGGAGTTGTAAGAGAGCGAGTGAGCCTACCTTATTTAGTATACCTTGCGCCTAAGCACTAGGAAAAGTACGCATTATTTAGCTGAGCAGTAGGCATTTCCATTTTGCTTCATTTATGCGCCATTTTTGTAATTTCAATGGAAAATCTACGAGTCTTCGTTACATTTTGCTTTTTTTCTTACTTAGCGGAATACTTAGTTAGCTAGTTTATCATGTTTTGAGCTAATTTTAGCCAAAACTAATCCTCGGTATTTCCATGAACATTAATATCGTTAAAATTTTATTATTTTTAGTGCTATTAATCTTCTTCTATATATAAAACAAAGTCGCGGGTGTTACACCACTTATACCTAAACTAGACGGATTTGTAAGATCTTTGATATGTTTGATTTGTTTCCCCCGCCCCGACTAAGGATGCCTTCTCAGTGTGCGCGACAAGAGGCGGGATGAGAGTGTAATAGCCTTGTTTTTTGTAGGGTTTGTTAGTTGAACTTAGCAAGTACATAAATGGCATTTCATGGAAATGGAAGGCTAACTAAATTTTAAGGGTCATTTGTCCGAAAGTGGGAAAGGCAGCCTAACAGTACAGCAATTAAAAACTCACACTAACGGAAATAAATCTAGGAAATTTGCAGAAAGTTACACTTTAGTTTATTTTCCCAAAATTTTGCAATTGGTAATGTTGATGCCAACTCGGTCAACAAAGTCGCGAAATTTGAAAAATTTTATAGTTTAATTTTATGAATATTAAATAAATGAAAACTGTCGTCGGGGTAAATAGGGGTTAGAAGGATCAATCGGTCCAAAAATATTGAGAAGATTCGCAAAATTTGATATTTATTAAATACACGAGTAAATAGACTGGTAAATGGACAGGTAAATAGGAGGTGAAGAATCAAGAAAATAAAGATCAAGAGATTTGAGGGTGGAAAGGTATAGTAAAAGATTGGGTAACAGTGGGTAATAGTGATAATTTTTTAACAGGACTAGTGGAGAGAGCGGGGAAGAAAAGGGTGGAGAGAAGGAGGAAAATGCAAAATTGAATTGAACGTTAATTGAGTGGGCTGCCATGCGGTCAAGATTGTGAATTATGCCCGTTCCTGACTTAAAAACCGACTCCGCTTGCGTACTTAAATAAAGAATCTAAGAAGCAAAACTGTGATTTCCACAGTCCTGCAATCACCTACAAGATACCATGGTTCAACAAGACCGGCTGTCGCTGTATGCGTACAAAATAGCGGCTGGCTCTAGGAGCACTCTCTCTCCCTCTGGCTTTTGGAAAATTTCAAGAGAGCCAAAAGCCAGATTGGAAAAGCCAGCACCGAAAAATCGTGTGCAAAAACGTATGACGTTGTTATCTTCATATTCTAATGTCTTTGGTTCAATTCTTCTTTGAAAGCATTTGTTAGAAATAAAGCCAAGCTCTCCAAGCCGTCTACTGTTGCGCAGAGGGCAGTTTGTTTCACTTCTCGTGACATAAGTAAATTTGCCTATAAAATGTTTTTCCGTCGAGCACATAATGTTCATTGCCTTTACACAAAGGGACTAGCTTATGTTTAAACAATAGAGGATAGTAGAATACCAAAAATCTTTGTTTTCTGGCATAGCAGGCCCGAAATTTACGAAAAAAAGTGCGTATTGGCATTTTTTTGCGTATACGCGCCCAGCGGACCAACAAACGAGCGTTTTAGCTAGACTATCGCAAAATGCTCACAAACGAGCTCGCAAGAAAACCCGAATAAAGAAGAAAAGGCTAAATCCAAGTCACGGGTGATGTGTTGATTTTGTCTTATGGAAGCCAAGAAGTACTAATTTTTTAAGTTCTTTTTTCCTTTGGTTTGCCAAAGGTTAAATAAATAATTATATGCGGAGTAGAGTGTTACCATTATATATTTACTTATTAAATTAAAATGATATTTATATTGTCTACATTCAAGCAAAAGCGGCAAAACTTTGTTTAATATGCGCGGGAGATTGGCGAGACTGCAAAAATTAGACAAAAAAAAAAATATTATTATATATGTTAGTTTTAGAGTGGCTAAGTAAGTGATCTCTATCATTTTTTTTAGACAACTAAGTTATGTACAAACATAACCAGGCAACATAAAGATAAATAAAAAACTAACAAAAACCGCATTTTTGTGGAACAAAATGGGGAAGTAAACAACAAAGGTCTCACACGCTATATTTGTTGCTATTCTTTGGCATTTTCTTGTATTATTCTTTTATATTGGCGGGGGGCCCAAAGTAATATACTAAGAAGTATATTTTTAATCAAAAACGTATCACAGTAAATATTGGGCGTATTCAGCAGATAATTCCGATTAGCGATTACCGATTTGTTGATTTGCATTGCTGATGAGTCTCTGCAAATGGAATTGATGGAATTGATTGTCATACTACGATATTCTGTGGCTTTAGTACTTTTCATCAATGCAAAAACACTCACACATAATCTCGAATATTTATGGATTGGTTAAATAGATAATTTCATATGAATGTATGTAAAAAAAGGTAGGCCGAGCCCAGCAATCGTTAACCCATCATACGTTTTGTTCGATTTATTCAACAAACATGATTGTAAAATTTCCCCAATCCAATACAAACGTCAATCACCGTATTCAGCAGGTAAAATCGGCAATCATAAATCACAAATCGTAAATCGGAATTATCACTGAATACGCCCATTGTATTCGACTAGCTAGAAATATTACAAAGTATCGCAATACGCTCCCTTCCCCTTTTTGCGACTATCGTAAACGAGACTTTCTCACTGCTCACAAACGACATATGAATCATATTTCTTCTTTTTCTGATTCGTTTGCTAGAGTTTTGTCGGGTTGAGTATCGCAATTCACTCATTTGTGATATCGTTTTCGAGCGTTTGGTCCGCTGTGCACAGATTTTAAACATAGTGTGCGTATGCCTCAAATTTAAAAACGTAGTGTGCGTTCTTTGGTAAGGTATGCCAAAACGTAGCTGAAATACGCATACGCACTATGAGGTATACGTCTACGTGCTTTTTATAAAATGCGTATTGAGGTACACATATGTTTTTTGACAGGCTACGCATTGGAAATTGACGCGATTTGAAGTAAAACGTATGCGTCTACGTTTTGTTAGATACCAAAAACCATGCTTCTCCTGGTGGTTGACGGGGGATCCCCGAATACTTTGATATAATTGGCGAAAGATGCGCGCTTTTGCTCGGCCTCCTCCAAAGAGGTAATTGTGCTGGACTATACGTTGGACTACCTTTTGATAGCACCATACAGTTCGTTGTCCTCTGAACTGGGGAGGGGCATTTGGTTTAGGGCGTTTCACTATCTCGATCATTTAGGACAGGCTGTTCAATGATGTTCCGGTTAGTCTGGTAGCTATGATCGAAGACATAGTTTAGGCGTATCAAATCGAATTGATTAGAGCGGATTGGAGGCGTTGGAGCATTTGAATGTTAGCCCGATAGATTTTAAACTCCTCGCTGGTGGTTTTGAGGCGACGGGGACAGGTCATAATGTTGCGCGCACCCCCATGACACCGCCCACACCACGGGTGCAGACCACAGCGGCCTCTGGTCCGACCGAGTTCTCTGGCGGATTGGGTTGTAAATCGGAGGCGGAGCCAAAGCACATTTAAAAAATGAACTGCTGATTGTTTTGCTTGTTGTGGGTGTTGAGATTCTCGGTGCTGAAGAACTTGCGCTGGTGTGGGCTTGCTGGGAGGCGGCACAGCTGCATACAATGACGCCTGGGCTGCTGCAACTCGGGATTGAGAGCGGCGGCGACGGCGACGGGGTGGGTGGTGCTGGTCGCCCTGTTGAGTGTGAGGCTTTGATTGGAGCCCCGCCGCTCAAGCAGGTACGTTTGGGTGTGGGCATTGGACACGGAGGCCGAACCAGAACTTGAACCTGTGGAATTGGTGCGCACACCCAATCTCTGATATTTCTCCGCACTTAGCATGGTTAAGGTTCAAATCATACAGGAGGGTGGTAGTGTGTCCTTTAAGGGTGATGCTGTATTGGAACCACGCCGCGAAACAGACCTGAGCTGCATTAGTCAAAAGCTGTGCCGGCTGATGCGGACCCGGCAATTGAGTAACCCCCTCCTCCTCCTCCTCCGTTCAAATTGCAACGCTGGACTTGGAGTTTAAAATAGAGCCCAGGCTGTAGTTGGACACGCTGAGTCCACTGTTCATGAGATTGCCCAAGAGCTATGCAGATTGTAGGTTAAGCTATGATTGGATCCACGACGCTGCAGCAAATTCTGTGGACAGTGCTCTACGGATTTCTGCTTGAAAGGCGACTCCTGTTTGGCTGAGTTGAAGAGGGCACGAAGAGAACTCAGCAGAGGTCAGACATTCCCGGGCAAGGTTTTAGATTTATTGTGCTGGACGAGTGCAGCAACTGATGATTATTAACTTTCGCGGAGCTGAAGTGGCTCCCAGGCCAAATTTTCGAACTGCTATCCACACTGGAGGCACTTCTCTGGGAGGGGAATCTCGTAACTGCTTACCTCCGAGTCAGAGAGCTTTTGGTGATACGGCTGCTTGCGCGGATACATCAGCCAATCCGGAGTTGATCTGGCATTTGACCGCATGGAACCTTGAGCACGCGTTGAGCAGGGACCCAGACTATTGCAGGAGGTGGAGTGTATGTGAGGTGGGAGGCGGGCTGTTGCAGTTGATGAAAGTATTGTGTGTGTGTGTGTGTGTGTGTTGTGTGTGTGTGAAAAGCGTGTTGTGTGTGTGT
>JAEIFU010001824.1:0-57235 GCA_018904235.1 Lordiphosa stackelbergi | reverse complement strand
TTTGCATATAAATATTTAACATGGAAGGTTAAAAAGCGTCATATCCTCCGTGCGTAAGCTGTTATTTTTTTTACGACCATATAAATGAGGAATTTTCAACTCAAGTGACAATTCGTCTGCAACTTTCTTGATTTTTTTCAAAACATACATCGAAAGATGATTAATTTTTCTTGTTTCAAGTAACAATTCAATCAAATTGGCGACGTCAGCACAGGCTGATAAAATCTGAAGTTCTGGAGCCTAAAGAGTCCTACTGAGTCCTCAGAATTGCAGCATTGACGGCAGTAAAAACATGCAAAGAGATTAGAAACTCGGGTTTTTTTAATTATGATGATGTCTCGCTGTCTCTATCATTCTTAAACTTTACTAATGCTCCAATAATGTAAAGCAGCAACTCAGCGAGTTTGTACACTCGTTCATGTTTTTCGTGCATGCAATCGTTCTCATCAATCGACAACTGTTCGCTTAGTGACGCAAGGTGAAGAAAAGATAGGAATCGATTGGAATGAATCTCCGCACAAACTGTTGCCACGTATAGAACAGGGTAAAAAAATTATTTTAAATATTCAACCTCATTTTCAACGATCGGTCGTAATATTTCAACCCATATTCCAATAAAAATAGTTCTATTTTAAAAAAACTTAACCACAAATATTCCTTGCTTACATATTTTGATATATGGGGTGAATTAAGACATTAGTGATTGGGGGGCTACCGTGTGATGATTACTAACTTTATTTGCCCAAAATGGAAGATCTGAACTTGGCTGACATATGATTTCAACAAGACGGTGCCACATGCCACTTAGCACGTGCAACAATTGCCCAATTGAGAGCTGAGTTCGATGAACAGTTTATTTTACATTTGAGGCCGTTCAATTGGCCGTCTAGATCGTGCGATATAACGCCTTCACACTATTTTTGTGTTGAGCTATGTTAAGACTCTTGTCTATAGCGACAAGCCCGTTAAACTTGACGCACTGGAAGATAATGTGGAAGAACATATTCGTAACATACCGGCCGATATGTTGGAAATTGCATCCATTAAATTATAATATAGATAGTTGTATCGACTATAAAGAATACATTAATTCATACATTTTTCTGAATTTTAGCTATTTTTTGTAATCAAATCCGAAAGCTGCTAAAAAATCATCCATTATATATTTGGCGTTCTCTAACTTAAGTTCTGTTTTTACGTGTTCGCTTTCTGCTACGACCTCGCAGTGCTGCCAACTCTTCGGGTCATAAAAAAGCTAAACAAGCCTTTGAAAAAAGCTAAAATTAGCCAGAAAATGTTGTTGGTAGCTAAAAAAAAACTTTTTATTAATTAAAGACATCAAAACAAGTAACAGGGACAGTGCAATGGATCGTGCAATACTGGACACAGTGGAACAGACGCGGAAATTTCTGAGAGAAAATGACAAAGTACTAATTTTAACATCTGACAAAGGGAACAAGACGGTTGCTATGGAATCTGACGGCTACAAGAGGAAAATGACAAAGATATAAGAATATTTATGCACATATAGAACTGTAAGACAAGACCCTACATCAAGACTCCAAACAAGAAACAACAGTTTAGTGGATCAACTATTTAAGCTATTTAAGCCCCACTACGACCGATTTGATCCTCGATAGGTTCACCAGCTCACGAACTATGTAGATGCTTAGCGAAGATTCAAAATTTAATGTAAAAAACGCGACAGAATTCAAAGAAAAGAGTGAACAATACCCATATATGTGACGATGAAGTTCTTGTGTCCTTTGATGTTGTGTCCCTGTTTCCTAGCATACCGATAGATTTAGCAATGGACACCATTAGACAAAAATGGCCAAAAATTATAGAGCATACCCAAATACCAGACAACTTTTCAGGGACATAGTAAAATTTTGAATTATGAAGAGTAGATATTTTAAAGGGTCTAGCCCGATAAGGGAAGGGGTGCGGCCTAAAGTCTGGGATTTCGAAATTTCTTTTATAGGTGGATAGATTACTTCAAAACAAACTGATCTGGCCCAATGTTGGGTCATTTTGATGCCATGTCCTTAAGATATCGTCAAAAATCCTTTTTTTTGAAGTCTTTTTTAAATAGAAATATCTCGGGAACCAGAGTAGCTAGAGACATGAAATAAATTGCTAGTGATCAAAATTTTCGAAAATTGGAAAACTGGCGACATACACTGAAAACATTTTATGCTACAATTAAAAGAAAAATATAATCTGGTGGTTTTGCTAGTTCGCGTTGGACTTTTTCCTGAAATTTCCTCCAACTATAAAGCAAATTAACTGAAAGTTTGAAAAAATCAAAAATACGCTTCACAAAGAAAAATTCAAAAATACGATTTTGCTATAATTAAAAGACCAATATAATCTGATAGTTTTGCTAGTTCGCGTTAGACCGCCACCTTAAAACTTTTCCTGGAATTACCTCTAACCTTAAAGCCATTTACCTGAAAGTTTAAAACGAAATCGAAGATACGCATCATAAAGAAAAATTCAAAAATATATATATACTCTGATTAAAACTTTATGTTATTAGTAATTTCATAATTATTTCACAGTACAACACTAAAAAAAACCGCCGTAAGACCCTTCAGTTATGATAAAAGGGACCTCTGTAAGCATCACCTCATATTCAGTTTTTCAAATGAAGCCTCGGTTCGCGTTTTATGGGTACTTTTGTACTTGCAACACACAATCTTGGCGTACCACGGTTTGTCCACCAAAGACAATTTTAATTAAAATTTTACTTGTTGTTCAAACGGAATTGCTAATACAAAATTTCCTATGAAACGCGAAGCAATTCATCTGTGGTGATTATGAAAACACAGTTCGAAATCATAATTCAATGTTTAAAGCAAATCCGTTGCAAAACTGGCAAACATCTTTTAATATTATTAGTTTCATAGGGAACAAAGCTGTTAAAAGAGTGTAACTCTGGAATGATAAGAGCAAATTTGAATTTCTAAGTTTCAGTTTTTTAAAAATTTAACCATCGTTTAAACTGCATCATTAGTTTTTTTTAAATTTTCATAGAAATTTTAAAAGTTATAATGCGTTTTTTACAAAATTTATGAAATGGTATTTACGAAATGGTACCTATGGTACCTAATAGTAATATTTGGACATTTTTCTTTAAAATGTTGATTTTAAAACTAAGAAAATCGTGGTTATTTCCCATGTTATAAGTAAAAATCGAAATCAATACGGAAAACCCCATTTTTGGGGGGAAGTTCGATTTGTGCGACCTCTAAACGTCTTTCGAAAAATCTGAAAAAAATCTCAAAAATACTTTACTCTATAAGCTTTCAGAAAATGCCGGTGCAAAACAATTTTTTTTTTTGGGACACCCTAATGTTACATATCTCAAGCGTTTCAACTGACAGGAGACTCAATTTTAAGACTGATACTGAGAACTGCGCGCACTTATACAGACACTTACTCACTGACAATTAGTTGAAGACTCCACGTCACACGGTGCAGACGTGTAAAAATTGTACGTAAACTGATTTTTGGTTTTTTTTTTTTTGAATTTTGTTAAAGGATTGAATGTTTAATATTGGTGTATAAAATTTTTGTAGTTTTGCCCTGAAGACGGTTGCCGAAGAGCAACCGAAATATATCGGAAAAAAGAAACATAAATTGTTTTTTCGATCAACCTGACCTCGAGCCGGAGCCAATAAATCTACAATTAGAAGGGTCGCCAAATCACAATTGTAAAAAAAACCCTAGAGGAGCGAATCGATATTATTTATTGATTTAATACAATATTTTTGAAAACTTCTCAAGTTCTTCAAACGTATCGTCTTCGGCAGCTAAACTTATGTAGGTCTGATTGGTCCCTATCTTTTTTGATCACGCTGCTGGCACTTCATAATTATAAGAGCATTTGTCTTCCCTGCGTAGTCCTTATCTACAAATATGAAATTAAATGTTTAGTTTTGACATTGTTCATTTGACTAAAACTCATTCCACCTCTGCGTTTGACCATGGTAGCAATAAAAGGCTGAGCCCAAATGATGTCAGTGCCAAAAATCTTTTATTTCATGCTGCATCCACGAAGTTGTACCACTTAATAAGGTGGACATTCGCGTACTGGAACCGAATCTCTTCAATATTGGTTGATTCCATCTTAAAGTGCTCGAGGATGTGCACAATTTCCGCCTTTCCGCCTTGGCACATAATTTTTTGGCGATGAGAAACAAATAAACTTATTTCAAAATTTTTTGGCAATCTGAAATAATTTATAATTTAATAAAGCAAAAATTACAATCATATTCTTCATAACCATGTACCTCTGCTTGAGCTCATTAATTAATGCTACCATAAAGTTGAAGTATTTCAAACGAATTTCTGACTCAATAACGTTCGAGATGTTTTCCTTATACTCTTTGAGCTTTGTGTCGAATGCATATCCCAAATAGCAATCGTGCTTAACAAACTGTTCAAAATCGTTTTTTAAAATATTAATATCGACATTAGGGGGAATGATTTTGCATGTTAATGAATTTATCGCATATACGAGATCATTTAAAAGTTTGGTTGAGTCTCCAATGCTTGCTTTAAAAATAGCTATAATTCCCGCTAGCCTCTGTTTTACAATTTTTTCCGCTTTTGCCAATTGCAACCCGCTAGATCTAGCGGGGGAAATAGCTAAATTGGCAGCACTGCGGCTTAGCCTTCTGCCGCTTTCTTGATATGAACATGTGTGAGCATGTTGGCATTCCCTTTGCTACTGTGGGACTTTCATCCATCATGGTCATCCATCTACGGATGCATCCTGATCCCTGTCCGCAACGCTAATTATAAGTTAGCACGACATTAAAACACATATGGGCCATCATTTATTTAAAAAATAATAACATCTATTTAGATTATCTAGACAAGCATTGTATCGAAGTATTCTATTATCCGCTCATAGATCTTGCTCTCCAGACCCATGAAAAGCACATCGAATTCGCAATCGAGTTCAATTTGCAGCATCGGCTCGTCGGAGTAAGCCTCAATTTGGGTTATGCTGGGTGTTAACTTCAACGCTTTCAGGAGCTCAAGGGCCTTTTCTTTGTCAGTGGCATACTCTTCGGATCGGATCACCTTAAAGGCAGCATCCTTAAGCGTCTGATGGAAGTTCTTAAAGTAGTTATGGCGATCACACAGACGCACACCCGTATAGTTAGTACCACCGGCATTGATAAAATCAAGATAAGTCTGGTGTGTGATACGACGATCGGCCTCCTCATTGCCAACATTTCCGTTGGGATCGACCGGCGGCGGATTTGTGCTCACCAGCTTGCGGATGACGGCTAACATGTTAATGGCTGCTTTCTGGCGGGCATCCTGCTCCTTATCCGATTTTCCATAACGCTTGATGGTGGCTATGGCACAGCAGGCCACAAACACCGGAGCATTCGGTGTTTTGCTCTCTTCGACTACTTCTATAGTGGGCAGTGGCATCTCGTGACGCACACAACAGTCACGCAGCTTCTTCGAACGCATCACGATTCAGAGCCTCCATATCGTTGATATTTCCACCATTAAACAGTTGCTGGGCATCACGCTTCGAGCAGCCTGGGAACAATAATTAGGAGCTGCTTTTACATTTAAATAATTCCACTTACCATTTCCAGAGGGTTCCATATCGAGTAGTGAATCTGGGCAAGCGTAGCCGGCGTCTTCCTCAACAACGATATATTCGTTGACTGGCGGTCCAACAGTCGATTTATTTTTCGATATATCTCATGTACGTCAAAATAGCAACGAATGTTTAGCAACGAATTGGAACGGTGGAATGTGGAAGTTTACTCACTAACTACTTCACTTATTATGACAAATCAAATTTCAAAATGTTAAGAAAAGCGAAAAACTATTGTTTTGAATTAAGTTTGGGTGGATTTGAGGATTTCAGGTACTAAAAATATCAACTCATAAAATTGACCTTCCACAAAAGGAAGAATATCAGGACGTTCAGAGGTCGTGCAGCTATACACGGTATACTGGCGTAAAGAAGACATATTCAAGATTATTTAAAAAAAATCATTAAAATTGTCCCCACAGTTTTTAAGCAAATCACTTTACAGTGAACCAACCTCAAAATTTCCCCATACAAAATTTGACAAAAAACTTGACAAACTTACATCAAAAACTTCTCTCTCAGAGGTCGTGCAACAATGCACTGTATATTTACGTAAGTAACAATTCATGAAAATTGTCCCCACAGTTTTTAGCAATTTCATTAACAGTGGACCAACCTAGGAATTTCTCCATACAAAATTTGGCAAAAAATTTTTTTATTTAATAAAAAATCATGAAAATTGTCCCCACAGTTTTTGAAAAAATCCTAGGCCAAGTGTTTTTTACTGATAAGGCTGCCATTTCAAACAAGTTGAGTGTGACCAAGCTACCCTAATTCGACGCTATTTTTTGTAGAGGGCGTGCGCAAATGCACGGTATGCCTCCTGATAGCTAATAATATTAGTTAATTTTCTTAATTTTCCCAACCAATTCGTCCCTACAGTTTTCCTGCAAATGATTTTCAAAGTTTCCCTCTTCTGGTCTAGAAAATTTTTTTTATTTTTTTATTTTTTAGCTTAGATATTCAAAAAACATTATCCCAAAAGGATTTTTAAAAATTCGAAAGCTTTAGAAGATATAGTCTTTTTTGTCGACCAATGTGTTCACAAATACAAGTTATTTTCACATTACTTCAAACTTTAAACGCATTTATCTCGAATCCACGTTTTTCAAAATGGTGCCCACGTTTTCTCAAGTTCTGCCGAACCGATTTTGATGATGTAGGGCTTTATGGACGCATAATTAACGTGGCTATCGTTCCTACCTCAATCTTTGAGGAAACGAGAGCGTAAGTTAAAGTCGGCTCTAACCGACTTCGATATACCCGTTACTCAAGAAAAAACATGTTTAACAGTGTTCCTGCGTTTCTTAGTGTGACCATCCGAAAATTAGGGTCTGATTTCCTATTTACATTTCATATAAAAAATTAATATCTATTAAAAATTAAATTATTAATAAAAATCATTGTTAACATTACAAAAAATAACCCAAATAAAAAAATTTTAAAAACAAATTAATAAATATTCTATAACAATTTATATTTTATATCATTAAAGTGCTCGAGGATGTGCACTTAATTCCGCCTTTCCCCTTGGTCCGCCTCCGCTTGGTACATAATATTGTGGCGACGAAAATCGAATCAACTTATTTCATAATTTTTTGGCAATCTGAAATAATTTATAATTTAATAAAGCAAAAATTACAATCATATTCTTCTTCATGTACCCTCAGCTTAAGCTCATTAATTAATGCTACCATAAAGTTGGAAGTATTTCAAACGAATTTCTGACTCAATAACGTTCGAGATGTTTTCTCCTTATACTCTTTGAGCTTTGTGTCGAATGCATATCCCAAATAGCAATCGTGCTTAACAAACTGTCAAACCGTTTACGTTTCAAATATTAATATCGACATTAGGGGAATGATTTTGCATGTTAATGAATTTATCGCATATACGAGATCATTTAAAAGTTGGAGTTGAGTCTCCAATGCTTGCTTTAAAAATAGCTATAATTCCCGCTAGCCTCTGTTTTACAATTTTTTTCCGCTTTTGCCAATTGCAACCCGCTAGATCTAGCGTGGGAAATAATAGAATTGGCAACACTTTGCGGCTTAGCCTTCTCGCCGCTTTCTTACTATGAACATGTGTGAGCATGTTGGCATTTCTTTGCTACTGTGGGACTTTCATCCATCATGGTCATCCATCTACGGATGCATTCTGATCCCTGTCCGCAACGCTAATGCTAGGTTAGCACGACATTAAAACACATATGGGCCATCATTTATTTAAAAAATAATAACATCTATTTGATTATCTAGACAAGCATTGTATCGAAGTATTCTATTATCCGCTCATAGATCTTGTTCTCCAGACCCATGAAAAGCACATCGAATTCGCAATCGAGTTCAATTTGCGGCATCGGCTCGTCGGTAGTAAGCCTCAATTTGGGTTATGCTGGGTGTTAACTTCAACGCTTTCAGGAGCTCAAGGGCCTTTTCTTTGTCAGTGGCATACTCTTCGGATCGGATCACCTTAAAGGCAGCATCCTTAAGCGTCTGATGGAAGTTCTTAAAGTAGTTATGGCGATCACACAGACGCACAGTAGTAGTACCACCGGCATTGATAAAATCAAGATAAGTCTGGTGTGTGATACGACGATCGGCCTCCTCATTGCCAACATTTCCGTTGGGATCGACCGGCGGCGGATTTGTGCTCACCAGCTTGCGGATGACGGCTAACATGTTAATGGCTGCTCTTGGCGGGCATCCTGCTCCTTATCCTTTGATTTTCCACAACGCTTCATGGTGGCTATGGCACAGCAGGCCAAACAAACACCGGAGCATTCGGTGTTTTGCCTCTTTGACTACTTCTATAGTGGGCAGTGGCATCTCGTGACGCACACAACAGTCACGCAGCTCTTCGAACGCATCACGATTCAGAGCCTCCATAACGTTGATATTTCCACCATTAAACAGTTGCTGGGCATCACGCTTCGAGCAGCCTGGAAACAATAATTAGGAGCAGCTTTTACATTTAAATAATTCCACTTACCATTTCCAGAGGGTCCATATCGAGTAAGGAATCTGGGCAAGCGTAGCCGGCGTCTTCCTCAACAACGATATATTCGTTGACTGGCGGTCCAACAGTCGATTTATTTTCGATATATCTCATGTACGTCAAAATAGCAACGAATGTTTAGCAAACGAATTGGAACGGTGGAATGTGGAAAATTACTCACTACCCTGCGGTACTGGGGAAGTAGTTCGTGGGCTGTGAAATAAGTACTTTACTAGGAAACCACCTCACTTACTTTACCAACCCTATGCAATGCATTTCTTCACTTCGTTTTTGTAAAATGTCCGCAAATGGGGTCAATCGCCACCACATCGTTTACCATAGAGCTAGTGAAATGGGTCCCCATATTAGCTAAAATGGTGGCTAAAATGGGTACTTACATTGGTACCCATAATATGGGTAGTTACATGGGTGCCCATGATAGGGGTACTTATCGGGAACCCATAAAATGGGTAGTTACATGTGTGCCCATGATGGGGGCACTTGTAGGTACCCATAATATGGATAGTTACATAGCTGCCTATGATAGGAGGTACTTATGTAGGTACCGAGATAAATAAATAAAACAGCTTTAATTTTAAATTAAATTTTGTTTTCATTTGTGTGATTTTTTATTGTAAATTGTTTTGTTTTTCTCTCTCTTTCTGATGTTGTTATTTTTAAATGCAGCTTCTTTTGTAGCGGCAAGGCTTTGCGTATTAGGTCCTCAGTTGACCAAGTGCCCTCGACCAAATTTGTTGCATCTGAAAACAAAAAGAGAAAATTAAAAATAAAAGCTATCAGTTTTGAATTAGTATTTATTTAATTTAAACGTTGTAAAACGAAACGGCGGCCGCCGCGGCTCCAAAATAATTTTTTTTTTTGTTTTTCAAACATTTACTAAATCCATAGCGCATTCACGAGTTGGCCTATGCCTTAAAAACCAATTTTTTAAATCTTCATTCAATCTATTTTGCTTTTCCGTTTCTAAATTATTTTCACTGTCAATATTGTTAATAATAACTATATCCTTTACATCTTCTATTTCACTGTCAATGCGTTCACAAAATAAATTTTCACTTTCAGTCACCATTTCGTTTGCCGCTACACGATTTAATTTTGTATGTATACTTGTTTACGTTCTCTTTTTGAGCCTTCTATTACATCGGTTTCTATACAAGATCAGTTAAGTGCTTGTCTTACCTTGTAAATAACACTAGTTTACAAAATAATAAAAATTTTGCGATCCCGAACGTTTGGTGTGGCAATTTCTTATGTAAGTCCCCGCTGGTCCAAAAATCCATATCTTGCGATTTTTTATGGGGCCGTTTTCGAGAAATCGCGGAAAAGCTAGATTTTGATTCTGGAAAAAAGTAACTTTAGAAAAATGTGTATATCTTCAGTATCGATTCATTCATTATGAAATGGTAATGCTTTCTTGGAAGGTAATTGAATGCCCCATCATTCATTCATACACCACTTCTTAATCCGGTGCTTGACTTCGGCGTTATAAAGGCTTTTATCGGCACATTGCATTACATTAATGAATTTTTAAAAAAAAGCTCGATTTTAAGTGCGATTTTTCCCACGAAAAAATTGTGTAAAATTTATTTTATTGCTGGTCACTAAAGATTTATCTATTAAAAATACAACGCCTTATATAATTCATTAAAATCCGATGAGGGATATAGTAGTTATTGGCATTTAAGTAAAAAATTGCAGGTTTCAAATTCATGCAAATTGACTTAGTTTGATTATTTTTCTGTTCGTCGTAGGAGGCAAAGTTAACATTCAAACTATTCTGTTTAAGTAGTGTAGTTCCAGCATGGCCAATCGCCACCTCCAGAACTGCAGGTAACTACTTCACTTATTGAGACAAAATCAAATTTCAAAATGTTAAGAAAAGCGTAAAACTATTGTTTTGAATGAAGTTTGGGTGGATTTGAGCATTTCAGGTACTAAAAATATCAACTCATAAAATTGACCTTCCACAAAAAGAAGAATATCAGGACGTTCAGAGGTCGTGCAGCTATACACGGTATACCGGCGTAAAGAAGACATATTCAAGATTATTTAAAAAAAATCATTAAAATTGTCCCCACAGCTTTTGAGCAAATCACTTCACAGTGAACCAACCTCAAAATTTCCCAAAAAAAAATTTGACAAAAAAATTTAGTTGACAAACTTACATCAATAACTCCTCTCTCAGAGGTCGTGCAACAATGCACTGTAATTTACGTAAAGGGCCCACAGTTTTTAGAAAAAAAAAAAAGTTTTTAGCAATTTCATTTACAGTGGACCAACCTAGGAATTTCTCCATACAAAATTTGGCAAAAAAATTTTTTATTTAATAAAAAATCATGAAAATTGTCCCCACAGTTTTTGAAAAAATCCTAGGCCAAGTGTTTTACTGATAAGGCTGCCATTTCAAACAAGTTGAGTGTGACCAAGCTACCCTAATTCGACGCTATTTTTTGTAGAGGGCGTGCGCAAATGCACGGTATGCCTCCTGATAGCTAATAATATTAGTTAATTTTCTTAATTTTCCCAACCAATTCGTCCCTACAGTTTTCCTGCAAATGATTTTCAAAGTTTCCCTCTTCTGGTCTAGAAAATTTTTTTTATTTTTTTATTTTTTAGCTTAGATATTCAAAAACATTATCCCAAAAGGATTTTTAAAAATTCGAAATGCTTTAGAAGATATAGTCTTTTTTGTCGACCAATGTGTTCACAAATACAAGTTATTTTCACATTACTTCAAACTTTAAACGCATTTATCTCGAATCCACGTTTTTCAAAATGGTGCCCACGTTTTCTCAAGTTCTGCCGAACCGATTTTGATGATGTAGGGCTTTATGGACGCATAATTAACGTGGCTATCGTTCCTACCTCAATCTTTGAGGAAACGAGAGCGTAAGTTAAAGTCGGCTCTAACCGACTTCGATATACCCGTTACTCAAGAAAAAACATGTTTAACAGTGTTCCTGCGTTTCTTAGTGTGACCATCCGAAAAGTATGCAACATTTTTTAGGGTGGGTAGCGGGGGGCTTGGTTCACTTTTTTCCTCATAACTTGAGAACCGTTCATCCGATCTTTATCATTCTTTCGGCAAATCGACTCATTTTGCTAATTACTAACTTTCTCTTAAAGGTGCGAATCTTCTATCTTTAAAACTGTAGGAGATATAACTTTTTTCCAAATTGCGGGGGCAGGAGGGGGCGTGGCCAAAATTTGAAACAAACTTGATCTGCGTGCAGATAAAAGAAGCATTTGTCGTATTCATGTCAAACCTCTATCTCTTACCATCTCTGAGATCTAGGTGTTCATACAGACGGACGGACGGACGGACGGACGGCAAAAAACAAATAAATCAAAATTCGGCTGTTGGCAATCTTAATCAGCTAATTTGTTCCAGTAGATTTGTTTACATCAATTTGAATATATATACTCTCAAATGGTCGCCTCTGAAATTGATGGCGTATCGTGCCCTTTTTGCAGCATTTTCCATCGATTTCCCAACATTTCGGCCGTGAATAGCGGCTATTTCTTCGAATGTTGTCCTTGAGCCTTCTACGTCCTTGGCTTGTTAACGTAAACCTTGACTTCAAATATCCCCACAGAAGAAGTCAGGCGGCGTACGGGGCGAACGCGGTGGAGTCCAAACACCACTTTTCGACATCAAACGGCCCGGAAACAATTTCTTCAGAAAATCGGTTGTTATGCGACTTGTGTGCGGTGGAGCGCCGTCTTGTGAAACCAGAACGCCATACGCTTCGACGAATAATTGGCATCACAAAATTTCATCATGTCGCGATAACGCCCTGGTTGATGGTAACAGCATGGCCATTTCATTTTGGAAGAAAACGGCCCAACGACCGTTTCGCACTAACGCCGTACCAACTGTGACTTTTCGTCAGAAGCGCTTTTGTATACCCATTTTTACTCTACGAGTAACGGGTATAAAAACAAGTTTTTACTATTTTTTCGTTTTGGAAAGGCCGCAATTTTTACAAATTCAATTTTAATTTCACAATTTTGCAACGTACGATAAAGGCATTCATACTAACCAACTTCCCATCTTCCGTTTTGCTTTCTGCTAATTGTCACTCCCGGAAACGTGGGTACCATCGACACATCTATTTTTGGAAGAGTCTACTTTGGATCCCGAGAACTTTTTGAACAGCCTTCGCATTCACAAATTTTTGATTTTGTATTTTTTATAATGAATTGTACAAACAAATACAGAAAACAGAATTATAAAATCTCGTCTCGATTTCTTTTCACGAATTTTTAAAAAACATGTAAAATTTAGCCCTCTAGACCAGAAGAGGGCCTTAATGCTGTCAGCCACCTGTGGCCGCAGTATGACCATAATATTCGTTAATCAATAGCTTACGCTTTTCTTAACATTTTGAAATTTGATTTGTCTCAATAAGTTAAGTAGTTAGTGAGTAAACTTAAAAACAAAGAATTTATTTTTGTTCCACATTCCACAGTTCCAATTCGTTGCTATTTTGAGCACATACATATTAGGTGGTGAATGCAGCAGCAGAAAAACGGTAACCAAGAGTTGAGAGCTCAGATGTAACGGGACATCAGAGATAAGAAATGCTTTTGCCTGAATATGTAGACAAATGTGTAGGAAATTAAGTGCAGCTATAAATAAAAACGCCAAACCTTTATACTTAAAAATAGAGCGAAGCTATCTTCGGCTCGACCGAAGTTTATATACCCTTGGAGCGTGAAATAGACTGCCATGCACTTGAATAGGGACAAGAATTTTAACGTGAATATACAACTATTTGGCTGAAACAATCAAATTGAATCAAAAGGCAAATATTTTTTTAGCATTCAGTTCTTCATTCTTTATTAAATTAACAATATACAATATATATATATAAATAAACGAAGTCTTCTGTTAAAAAATTTTTTCAAAAGCTCGTCAAAAATGGCATATTTTTATCATGCACTTGAATAGGGACAATAGTGATTTCATCATTCTGTGTAAAACTCCGCGCAATGAAGCTTATATTTTGACATCATATAAACGTTTTAAGTAGAAAAAAATACTGTGGTGGGCGGTAAAGCACTTACTGATATCGAAAAAGGCCAAAATAATAGCTTATAAGGAGTGAAATACAAACAATTGGAATAAGTTAAAGTCTTGTTTGCAATTTTTTGAAAAACCCATCAAATTACCAAAAAAAAACATTTTCACGTACTGCAGAGCTGCGAATTGTTCAAAAAGCCTTAAGAAACGCTTCAACTTGTATGGAAATGATGGTTTTTCCTATTATTTTCATGATATTCGATAAGAAGAACACTTTCTGTCCCGTCACCATAGCCGTGAGAAGGGTGTTGTGGTGTGGCGTACCATCTGATAATATGAGACATGTCAAGTCATATAATTTCGAGCAAAAACTTGACGAGAATCTTTACGTTGGGTATTAAGTGGTGGGGTTTTTTTTTAGTTTTAATCTTCTTAGATATTCCGTTTTATGGATAACTCTCCGTACCGTATCGATACTTGCGTTTAATTGTAATTTTAAATGATTTTTTGAAGCTGAACGGTGTAAATTTAAGGCTTTTTGAACAATTCGCTGCTCTTCAGTACGTGAAAATGTTTTTTTGGTGCGGACCTTGGAAAGGGTACTACAACACAATTCTATCAAGTTTTATCCATATCGGATGACTATAGATGAAAAAATCTTTTTTATTTTTTATGCCAACGCCTCTAAACCTCGTATTTATAAGTTTTCTATGCTTTCACATAATTCCACCAAGTTTAATGAAAATCGGACTACTAAATATATAATAATGCTGCCATACAAAAGATAGGTTTGAAAAAAGTCTTAGTAAGAAAAACTTTTTTGCTTTTAATGCTATCGCTCCCAAACTTGTTACTGTTCAGTATTATACTCTATCACACAATTCTACCAAGTTTGATCCAAGTATGTTGACTATAGCATATAGCTGCCTTAGAAACGATCGGTCGAAAAACTTTTTTGTTTTCAATGGTAGCGTCTTTATACTTTCCAGATATGAACGTTATCTGTTTCAACACAATTTTAGAGAGTTTGATCAAAATCGGATGAATATATCGTATAGCTGCCATATAAAAAACTGGCAGAAATATATCATGCTCCAAGGGTAGGTAGGGGCTGACGGAAATAAACTTCGGTCGAGCCGAAGTTAGCTTTCCTCTATTATTTTTAGAAAATATGGGTTAAAATTCGCATGGTACTAAAGAAGATGCTCGATTGGTTTTAAATCTAAAAAAAGAAGGCAAATCTTTACAAGCCATCGCCAAATTAATGAACAGGTCTCATAATTTTGTTAAAAATGCATTAGAAAGAAAACCAAGACAGGAAACCCGTGGAAGGCCACAGAAAACAACAGAAACCCTTGACCACTACAAAGTATTTTTGAGCAAAAAGAACCCATTTAAGTCATTAAAGGTCATAGTGCTCCAACTATCCGAAGACGACTACAAGATGCCAACCTACCAGGAAGAATTGCCAGAAAAGTCCCACTTATAAGCAAAACGAGAAGGCCAAGGTAACTTCGTCTTTGCCGAAGTTTTTATACCCTTGCAAATGTTTTAATACATCAGAGTTTAAGAACGCCAGCATAAAAACAAACAATTTTTCTAAATAAAACCCACTTTTCGACCGCTAGTTCCTATGACAGCTATAAGATATAGTCATCCGATTTTGACCAAAACTTCCAAATCTGTATAAAAGCGTTTAATATTAATAATCGGTGATGTGAGACACGTTAACATTAAAAACAAAAAAGTTTTTCTCATTAAAACCCACTTTTCGACCGATAGTTCCTATGACAGCTATAAGATATAGTCATCCGATTTTGACAAAAACTTCCTAATCTATGTGAAAGCGTAAAGTATTAATAATTGCTGAAGTGGGGAGCCGTTAACAGTAAAAACAAAAAAATTTTTCTCACAAAGACCCACTTTTCAACCGATAGTTCCTATGGCAGCTATAAGATATAGTCATCCGATCCGGTCGGTTCCGACATATTAGCAGTGTGCAGTAAAAAGAAGACTCTGTGCAAAATTTCAGCTCGATAGCTTTAAAACTGAGAGACTAGTTCGCGTAAAAACAGACAGACGGACAGACAGACGGACGGACAAAGCTCAATCGACTCAGCTCGTCGTCCTGATCAAGAATATATATAGTTTATAGGGTCGGAAATGAATATTTCTATGCGTTGCAAACTTCTGATTAAACCATGAGGCAAACTTTTGCAAGGGATCACAAAGACTGGGTAGGATGCACCGGGGAGAAAAAATGGAGAAACATATTATGGAGCGATGAAACCAACATTAATTTGTTTGGGAATGACTGTGAAAGGAATGTTCGCCGCCCTAATGGAAAGGAATTCCATGCACGGTTTACAAAAAAAACAGTCAAAAATGGAGGTGGCAATATAATGGTATGGGGTTGCTTCTCCTGGGACGGCGTAGGTCCAATTTATCAGACTACGAACAAAATGAATGCTGAAGAGTACAAATCCATATGGGAAACAGTTATGGTACCGTATGCTGAGGAAAATATGCCATCACGTTGGGTATTTCAGCGAGATAATGATCCTAAACACACATCAAGGCTGTTATTTAAATTTTTCGAGGACCAAAAAGATGACGTTCTGAAGTGGCCAAGCCAATCCCCCGAAATTGTGGGGAGACTTAAAAAAGAAATTGGCAAAGCATTCATTTTCAAATTAACAAAAATTATGGAAAGGTGTGGTATGAGACACCAGTAGAGACCTGCCAGGCTCTTATTAAAAGTATGCCATAAAGAATAGCAGTAGTGGCCAAAAATAGAGGTGGATACACTGGATACTAAGTTAGGAAATACTTATTTACCTAAAAAAAGAACACAAAATGGAAATTAAAATTTTTTTTCTTGCCCAAACATGAAGTGTACCTATTATTATGATCACACTAAAAACGTCTCTGAAACACAAAATGATCTCTTTTATGTTATATTATTATCCTATGTTACAATTAAGTTTATTTTATTAAAAACAAATTGTTTAAGAACCAATGAGAACAAATTTTAAGTTTGAAACAATGAATTAAACTGTTTTCTGTTGCCTTAAAGTCAGAGTTGATGTGTGTACCTATTAATATGATCAGGTATGTGGATGGAAGTTGGGTTGGGCTAGTAAACTACCTAGAATAAGCCCTGATGTACAGAATGTGGTTAATGTTAGCTTTTAAAAATCTTGTAAAGTAATATTTATAAATATCCATTGTAACGGAACGGCTGAGCACTCTTGGAACTCAATGGAACGATCGGGTATCTCGCGACGAGCTTGGCAGCCCGGTGTAGTACCAGACGGTTCAACGTGGGGTGCAAAGTCAATAGATGGGCTGACGGTTCTTTAAAACCATGCCTTAACACGCTTAATATTTAAGATGTAATACAATATTTGTAATAAAAATAATAATAAATAATAAGCGCTGCGCTCACACCAAGTTTTTCTCTCTCTCTCTCTCTCTCTCTCTCTCTCTCCCTCCCTCTCTCTCTCTTTCTAAGAATGTGCAGCGTTGGTTGTGCATGGGGTGGGGAGGGGGGGTGGAGGGGGTGATTCACTTATTTGCTCATAGCTTGAGAACCGCTCATCCGATCTTTATCATTTCTTCAGCAAATTTATACATATTGATTATGACTAACTATCTCTAGAAGGAACAAACACTCTATCTACAAAACTGTGGAAGATATGACGTTTTTTTCCAATTTGCGGGGGCGGGAGGGGGCGTGGCAAAAATTGAAAATAAACTTGATCTGCCTGCAAGTATAAGAAGCATTTGTCCCATACATGCCAAACCTCTATCTCTTACCATCTCTGAGATCTGTTTGTTCATACGGACGGACAGACGGACGGACAGACGGACAGACGGACGGACGGACAGACGGACATGGCTATATCGACTCGGCTGTTGATGCTGATCAAGAATATATATACTTTATAGGGTCGGAAATGATTCCTTCCCCTGTTACATACTTTTGCACAAACTTATTATACTCTATGTACCTTCGGTACAGAGTATAAAAATAATAAAACCTAATGAAATATCTTGAAGTTCTGTGGCCCTGAAGAATTTTTCGAGAGATTTTACCAACCAACCGTAGGCAAATCCTAGAGATGACTGTGTCACCCGGGGGGGATAATTGAATTTAGTAGGGGAGAATGGGGGTTTTGAGCCACTCGAATATTGGCCACAAAAAAAAAATATATTTAAACTTTTTGTTTATGTCATGTGTCTCCCTTCTTATTACCTAACTTTTGGCAAGCAACCTATCAGTCTACAACTTCTTTAAGTTCGTGAACCAAAACCCGACTTTTTAAAAAAAAAAAAGTTTTTTTTTTTCATTTTTGACTTGTGAATATTATACAAAATTTTTTCGTAATGACAAAAGTAAGTATGAGGGAAATATCTTTGGTCAATTGCCTTTTTGATAGAAATATGTTTTTTTGTAACAATTTCTTTTTGGTTATGTGACGTCACCAAAAAAAAAGTGAGATATGGGGGGTTGCGAGCCACTTTGACGCGCAATAAAACAGAGGAAGAACTCTCCAAAGAAGTAAAAAAAACATTAAAAAAGGCAAACAAAAGAACAGCCACAAGCAAAAAGTGCTCGTATATAAAAGAAAAAAAGCCTAATGCCGTCAATCAATTTGCACTCTTCATTGATATTTCTTAATTCAGAATATGAGAAAAATTGTTCATTTTTTTCATTAGATAAAGAATAATGGCTTAAAAACACGAATTTCGAACTTTTAGATGGGTGGCTCACAACCCCCCACAAATTTTCGAAATGTCAAAAACCACTTTTTTTCAATATGAAATAAAAAACAAAATTTTAAATTTTTAAAAACTAGTGATGAGGAAAGTTTTGTGCATCTTTTACCTAAAATACAAAATTTACAGAACGAAAAAATATTGATTTTTGGCGAAGTTATGTTCGAAAAACAAAACTATGATCACAACCCCCCACTCTCCCCTACATTTCTTGAATATATGAGATTATAAATGGGGCGGCTATTGTCTGCAAGGTTTGTCAAAGTGATATTTTATTATCTAATAACCGTAACCGTAACCGAAACCCGAAACCATCACATCATACAACCGTAATATAACCCTAACCGGACAAAATCGATCGGACTAAACAGTTACCGTAACCCTAACCGTTATTCGTTTCGGTTTTAGTCTCTGAGTACAGGAAAAACCGAAAATACTGATAACCTATAATGTTAATAAAGGTTACAGGGTTACGGTTATAAAAACATATTTTTTTTCGGTCACGGTTGAAAATTGTAAAATGTTTTTAGGTTACGATTTTAGTCTCTGTTGACCATTAAACTGGATTGTGAAGATATTAATTAATGCTTGGAAATTGGGCAGGGTGAAATGTGTGTTAATGTAGTTGACAAACTTTCTTAAAACCGAGCAGGCCCTCATATTTTTGATTTTTAGATTGGTGTCAACTGCTCATAGATTTTCTCAGTTCCGTGTTTGATTTACAACAGTAACATACGTAGCAACAAAATTTTAGTTAGTAAAAATACAAGCAAAATATTTCAACCAACACCAAAATGCCCATCGCAATGAAACCAAAACGTCCCGAGTCTAGCTTCTTAATGTGGCTTAATGCTAGTGGTCGCGCTCAGATTAAAAAGGATAATCCAGAATTTACAACAATTCAGGTTTCCAAAAAAGGGGCTGAATTATGGAAACTAATGGGTGACGCGGAGAAGTGGTCGTGGCGCACCTTGGCAGCAGTGAAGATGCGCGAGTATCGAATCAAGAAGCAAAATTGGCTAAACACACAATAAGATAAGCGCCTTAAATACAAGTGCCACCGGTGATCGACGCAAACTAAATTAAGGTAAAGTAAAACTAAATGACTCCAAATTCTGATTACTTTAAATTTCTTTTAACCGATTGAACGACACCTCCTATTTACCCGTCGACAATTGCCAACTGTTAAATCTTGATGAAAGTCTAAACCACAGATTAAAACCGAAACAAATAACGGTTTGGGTTACGGTTACTGTTTTGGCCGATAGGTTTTTCCTGGTTACGGTTATATTACGGTTACGGTACTGGTTACGGTTATCAACCTAATTCTGTTTCGGGGACAAAAGCAGGGATTCATTATAAATTCTACTCCTGAAAACAAACGGAATCTTTGGATTTGAACTATTTTCCCCGGATAATTCAATCAAATTTTTTTTGTCCAACAATTTAATACAGTTAACTTTCTGCTCGGCAGATAAAGACACTATATATCTCGGATCAAATAATATTGCACATAGGTAAGCATCATTCCCGAACAGAATTGGTGCTCTAAATTCTAACTCTTAAGACTATAGTTTGGTCAATTCTGAGTTGTTTTTGATTTCAAATTAAGGTAATTGTCTATTATACGTCCTTCCTCTCCAAAAATTCCGAAATTAATTTTCCTCGATGGACCACGAATTATAATGAATTTACGTGCAGAAATTATTTGGCGGTCATCCATGGTTTCTTTTAAAATGAATTTTGAAATTTTCTGTTTTTGCATCGAAATTATGCATGTGCTTTTCTTCAAATGTCAAATAAATAATAAAAAATAATAAATTTGTCACAACTCCCCTAGAATTTAACTGCAATGACATTTTCAAGTTTAAAAGCAGACCAACATCGAAGTATTTGGCCTATTCTGTTGACGTGGATGAGGCTCTGAACTTTTTTCACACCACCCATTAGAGCAGAGTTCCCCAGCTATAGCCCCTTGGGCACACCGAGAGCTTGCCGAAGTCATGCTTCACTGTGTTTTAGAAAGAGACACAGTCACATTTTAGCGCTCTCTTCTTGGGGAACCCTGCATTAGATGTAAAGTTGAAGGCGCGTTTACATCCACCTCCTATAAATTAGTATTTTGAAAAACGAAAAATTTTTTAAAAAAAAAATCGCGCGATTTTAAAAAAAAATTTGCTGCGGCGCTAATTTCTACAAATTTGTCAAATCACCGGACTCCCGCTTTATACCAAAAGACCGCCTTACACTATTCTTCCACAATTGAACTTCCTATTGCCAACTTTGGACTCGTCCATTTCAATAACTTTTCCAGGTCCTCCAATGATGGAACGGCTGTTATTTACACTCCAGTCAATATATACTTCCCTCAGTCAACAATAGTTTGACGGGACCACCCCATTTCGGCCTCTAAAAACTCAGTTTCGCCTCTCAGTTTGACCACATCCCACATAACAAATTTGCAAATTTCAGGTATAGAAAATTTTGTACCAGCAAAATAAGTGTTTTTTTGCGAACAATTTCTACAAAATTGCACTGTACTATTTGTTTTTTTTTCTTCTTATTGTCCATTTGCACTACGGAATGGCAACAAAATACGGTCCTCGAACCTTTAGACGAAATCCATTTGGAATTTTTTGATATAATTACCTTTAGAAGAAATTTTGCACACTTCACCACATTTTGGACAGTTGATTTCCTTTAAAATGGCATTATGACTAATAAGGAAGTCAATGACATCGGACACCGACATCGACAAAAACTTCGAAATTGTAGTTTCACAACCCGCGCAAGCCATATTAATCACACTTTTTGAACAAACTTACTCGCAGAACAATTGAACACAACAAATTTGTTGACAAATTTCATATTCGCCCCTGTTCCGAATTCCGAGTCGGTTTTCGTGTAAACGTTTGCAAGTGGAATACCAATTGAACAATGTTACATGGAAGTTGACAATCAGACCTATTTTTTTTTTTTTAAATCAAAGAAAAAATAAAATTTGCGGTTGGCAATCTTAACATTTAATTGTTCAAGTAGATTTGTTTCACAATTTGAATATGATATCTCAAGGGCCGGCGTGATGGGTAGTGCCCTTGCAGCATTACGATCGCAACATCGGCCGGAATAGCGGTATTTCACGAATGTTGTCCTGAGCCTACGGTCCGGTTGTTAACGTAAACTGACTCAAATATCCCCACAAGAAGGGGGGCGTCACGGGCGAACGCGGTGGCAGTCCAAACACACTTCGACATCAAACGGCCCGGAACAATTTCTCAGAAAATCGATTGTTGCGACTTGTGTGCGGTGGAGCGCCGTCTTGTTGAAACCAGAACTGCCTCATACGCTTTCGACGAATAATTGGCATCACAAAATTGGTCAGCGCGATAACGCGGATGGTAACAGGGCATTTCATTTTGGAAGAAAACGGCCCAAGACCGTTTCGCACCGCCCACAAACTGGACTTTTTCGTCAGAAGAGGCACTTGAACTCGAGGATTTCAGGGCGTAATACGGCAATTTTGCTTATTACGGTCCCATCAATGAGAAATGGGCTTATCGACATGATAATTTGTTCCAAAATGTCGTCACCGGCATTTCGATGACTCTTTGGGCCCATTCAATCGACGAGGCTTGTCCGCAGGTAACAATCTTTCGTCAATTGAATTTTGTACGGGATCAAATGCAAATCAACGCGAATAATCCGTTGTAAAGGGACCGAGCCATGCCCACTGCGAGAACGGCGTTTTTGGGATGTTCTTGGGGACCTCCAGGCACGACGAACCCGATCGCCTCGACTTTATTGCCCCGGAATAAAATCGATCTTAAGTCAAAGCCATAATTTTAAGAGGAGTAGAAACGACCCGATCTTAAGTAACCAACAGACATTCTTTGCACCTTACATTTTAATTTGTAAATTTTAAATAAGAAAAGACAACGTTTACACGAAAAACGACTCGAATTCGGAACAGGGCCGATTTATTTTCAATAATTAGACATTTCAAGAAAAGCACATGCATTTCGGTGCAAAAACAACAAATTTCAAAATTCATTTTAAAAGAAACCATGGATGACCGCCAATTAATTTTTGCACGTAAATTCTTCATAATTCGCGGTCCATCGGGGAAAAATTATTTCGGAATTTTTGGAGAGGAAGGACGTATAATAGACAATTACCCAAATTAACATTGAATCCAAATAGAACCTGAGGTTACACAAAAAATCAGAATTAGCTAATGCCAAATTTGAGCCGAAGTCATTTATTTTTGGATCAGCTAAGCTAGCCAGCATCCAGTGTTATATCACATACATATGTATATGGAAAGATGAGGAGGGTAAAGAATTTGGTTAGCTGCACTCACTCTTTCTCGAGCAATAGTGCGGCGCAATGTATGCATGTAAAATGTTCATTGTGCATACTTAAAATTAACGTCAGAGCGGGCCATGCATAACTGAGTGTCAGAGAGGAAAGGGCATATTTTTCTGTCCTCTTCATTTGTCTTGCCCAGGTCTAGACCAGAGCCGGCCTGCCATATCTACCAGGGGCCAAAGTCACTCATGTTTTTATGCAAACGCGAGACGAACTTATGGTTGTGTGAATCGGTGAACACTGAATTGCATGAAAGTTGTAGGCTGTAGTGTGGAGAGAGCTTTCTTGCTCTCTAACATCAGCACACTTTTCTGTCCTCTAAAGTATCACGGCACTGATTTAGGTTTATCGAAATTTTTACTAGTAGAGGAAAACCGAAATTAACCCGTATATTTGTTTCGGTTTCGGTTCGGATAACCGGTTATGGTAATAAAGGTTATTGGGTTACGGTTGTGTATATACAAATACATATTTCAAAAAATCTAATCCCTTTATTTCTGGTATCGATCGAGCGCGCATTTTCCCACCTGAAATTAGTTCTCTCGGAAGCCCTTTTTTCCATTTTTTCACAAAAATTTGTTTTGCGAAACCGTAAGTTACGTTTCGGTGGGAGTGTCGAGATCTAATTTCGATTTTTTTTATTGAAAGACGTTGGTTGTCGATAGTCAAGTCAACTGAAACAACTAAATATTCATTAGTCAAATGTTACAAAGCGACTATAAACCATCATCTTTTTTAGTTTTTGTTCATATCCCTATGCATACTTGATAAAATCATATTTTATGACAACTATATCATTTGAAGTTGAAATAAATTGTTTTCGTAGTCGAAAATCATTTTAGCTTTGTCAATATTTAACTCAAGGCTGCAAACCTCTAAAATTTTACAGAAGGTTCGGTCCGAGTGTTCGAACCCGTTGTAAAGCCTAAGGTTTGGTTCGCGGACCGGTTCTCGGAACCTCTAAATCCAAGGTCTTGGTTCGAACCTCGGTTCGCTTGAACATAGAAGAATAATTTCGATTTATTAACACCAACTTTTATACCCTTGCAAAGGGTTTTATAATTTTGCCCAGAAGTTTGCAACGCATAGAAATATTCATTTCCGACCCTATAAACTATATATATTCTTGATCAGGGTGACGAGCTGAGTCGATTGAGCTTTGTCCGTCCGTCTGTCTGTCCGTCTGTCTGTCTGTTTCTACGCAAACTAGTCTTTCAGTTTTAAAGCTATCGAGCTGAAACTTTGCACAGAGTCTTCTTTTTACTGCACGCTGCTAATATGTCGGAACCGACCGGATCGAATGACTATATCTTATAGCTGCCATAGAAACTATCGGTCGAAAAGTGGGTCTTTGTGAGAAAAACTTTTTTTTTTTATGTAAGCGTGTCTCCTTCAGCGATTATTAATATTCTTTTATACAGATTTGGAAGTTTGGTCAAAACGATGACTATATCTTATAGCTCATAGATCGGTCGAAAAGTGGGTTTTATTTAGAAAAATTGTTTGTTTTAATGCTGGCGTTCTTAAACTCTGATTTAATAAAAACATTTGCAAGGGTATAAAAACTTCGGCAAAGAAAGTAGCAACCCCGTTAAAATAATATTCTTCATGTCAATAATGCAATTTTTAATTATCAAATTCATTAGCTGACACTAACAACTTTTGAGAACCGCTTAGTTCAAATTAATAAGCACTCTTCTTAGATTGTAAAGTGTTAAACTGATTCCTGATAATATAATATTTAAGTCTTCTTTTTTCACATTTCCAAAATTTTAAAACATTTGTCGATGTATTGGACAATAGTCAAAGGAATCTACAACATAATTTACAGATTTGATATTAATATTTGTTTATTGCTTTTTACTGCTTTTCACAAAAAATTCTCTTATTCGCAGTGAGAAGTTAATTCATTTAAAACTCTCATCAAGAATTTATTTTTGGAGCTTCAGCATGTCTGTAATCTGTAATGTGAAGTTAACAAAGTTTGTGTTTGTTTGTTGTCGGTACTTAGCTTATAATAGAAAAGTATAGTAATAAACACGAGATTTCAGAACAGTTGGAAAAAAAATCACTTGCTAGTAATTGTGAATACTGTAGCAAATTTAAATTATTTTTTGTTGGCTGCAGCAGTAAAAAGATATTTTGAAGTATAAAAATTTGGAAGTACTTTTAGAATTAATTCTTTTAAATTAATTCGGTTCAAAATAACCGTGAAGGCTACTTGATCTGATCTTTTGTTAGTGATGCTCCCTGCCGCTGGTACAGATAACCCAGTTCCCTGGAAGATTGCTACCATCCATCCATCTCGATCTCTGTGGAGACTATTGTCCCCGAGAAAATTGACAATTCATTAGCATCAAGACGTGTGAAGTGTTTTCGTAAGACTAATTTTCACGAACTAAATCTACATCTTTCTTCAGTTGACTGGTCATTCTTACATTTATTCACCGACATTAATTCTGCAGTCAAAGCATTTTATCAAACCCTTTACTTGGCCTTTGATACACACGTTCCTGAGGTTAGGGTGACACCCTCATCTAAGCCTCCTTGGTTCACACCGCACTTGTCGTACCTAAAAAACAAGAAATCTAGACTTTTCAAAAAATATAAGAAAACAGGTTCGTCAATAGACTTTGCGCTTTACTCTTCAGCTCGTTCTGAATTTCTTACCATCAACACCCAATGCTATGCTGATTACCTCTCACAATGCAGGATCAATTTTCGTAATGATCCAAAACAATTCTACACATTCGTTAACTCTAAACGCAAGTCGAATGCATTTCCTCCGTCCCTTCACTATCAGAATAAGACTGAATCTTCCGATCTTAATATTGCTAATCTGTTTGCCTCCTTCTTTCAAACGACTTACTCAGCACAATCCTACAACTGTTCTTCTTCTCCATATCCTTACTCTCTACCTCAAGCGAATAATATTTTTCTTTCCTATTTTAATGAATGTGACGTTTTGCAAAGTTTGTCCACGATTGACATCTCTTTCTCTGCTGGTCCTGACAATGTCCCAAGTTGTATTATGAAGTACTGTGCTAGAGCTTTGTGCTCACCCATTACCTATCTATTTAACCTTTCTTTGAAACAGTCTTGTCTCCCACAGATTTGGAATGAATCATATATTATTCCACTTCATAAAAAAGGGTCTCGTATGAATGTCGAGAATTATCGTGGCATTGCAAAGCTTTCTGCTATCCCAAAACTGCTTGAGCAGTTGATCACCTTCCAACTGCAGCACCTATGTAGCAACCTCATATCTCCTTCTCAGCATGGTTTTGTTAAACGTCGATCGACGATGACAAATCTTCTTGAGTTCTCATCACTGATAAATCGCAGTTTTCAGTGCCGGTCACAAACTGATGTCGTCTTTACTGATTTTAGCAAGGCCTTTGATTCAGTTAATCATGCTCTTCTTCTACACAAATTGTCACTTTTGGGTTTTCCACCAAACTTATTGAACTGGATCTCGTCTTATTTATCAAATCGTACACAACGGGTATTATTTAACAATGTATTTTCAACAGTTGTCAACGTGACGTCAGGTGTCCCACAGGGTAGTCACCTAGGCCCGTTGCTTTTTGTCCTTTTTGTAAATGACCTCCCACAAGTCATATCGTATTCAACTGTATTTATGTATGCAGATGACGTTAAAATCTGTCTACCATACGCCGATTGGTTCTTGCACACGCGCCTTCAACTAGACCTTAATGAATTGGAGAAGTGGTGTTCAAATAATCTTCTTTTCTTGAACCATTCTAAATGCCAAATGATGACTTTTTCCCGCAGCTCACCTCACGTTGTCTCCTATTCTATAGGAAATCATATCCTGGACCGTATTTCACATGTAAACGATCTTGGTATACTATTTGACCAGAAATTGTGTTTCAACAGCCATATCGCAGCTACAGTAAATAAAGCCAAAGGTGTTCTGGCATTTATTAAGCGTTGGTCCAAAGAGTTTGATGACCCTTACACAACTAAATCATTGTACATATCCTTAGTACGCCCTATTTTGGAATACTGCTCTAGTGTATGGGGCCCACAGTACAAAGAGCAGCAATCGCTAATCGAATCTGTCCAGAAACAATTTCTAATTTTCGCTCTTCGCAATCTGCATTGGGACCCCAATAGGCATTTACCGCCGTACCGATCGAGGTTAAAATTAATCGATCTTCAATCTATGCATCACCGCAGAATATGCAATGGTGTCCTATTTGTCCACAAACTTCTTCTCGGATTGGTAGATTCTCAATCGCTCCTTACTTCTATAGACTTTACAGTACCCTCAAGGTTCACCCGTACATTCCGGCCACTACGTTTGACACTCTGCAGGTCCAACTATGCCCTTCATGAACCTTTTCGTGTCTTATGCTTTAATTATAATTCCTTTTCATTATTTTTCGTTTGAAAAATCATATTTAATGTTATTTTAGGTGAAATTTATGAACACCTTGAAGTATCTAACCCTAAACCTATTACTCTAAACAACTTTGTAAAAAAAGAACCATTTTTAAAAAAAAAGAGCCAAAAATTTTTTTTTACTTTTTCATGTTATATTTTCAAAATATCTCTTTGACAATAACGTAAAATAGCACAATCTTCTCATTTCTTAAGTGTTCTTAAACTTAAAAAAAAAATAAAAATTTTTCATGTATTTATTTACTTCTTAACATTATGAAAACAAAACAGTCAATATTCAATATACTGATATTATATAAATCACACTCTGAGATCAGTTGCTTTCCTATATTTACAAGTCTTTGACAGACCACACATAATTTGGCTCTGTACTCGTACAGAGTTCCTTGCATAGCATTATATTTGATACTGAATCAAATTCGAGTTTATTTCTCAATTTGGTTTTTATCAAACTGATGGTAAAAAATTTACGCTCTGCCGAAGCAGAACTGTGTGGAAGGGACAATATATTTCTTACAAATCCTACTAATTCCTTAAACACTTCAATATTAACCCCGTTTTTTACTTTTGCCACTTCTTCCCAAAATAAAGATATCTCCTCTTCTTTTTTAAACTTAGCTTCAGTTAACTTTAACATGGCCCATTGAGAAATAATTTCATCTGGATCCGATTCACATAAGTACTCAAAGTTTTTAATTAGTGGCATTATATCGGTTTCTTCGCTAGAAATTACGTTGGCTGGTGTGATCATAATGAGAGATTTAATATCCTCTCGGCCAAAATCAAAGCGCTGCATTATTTGCAGAACCAGCTCCAAGTAAAACTCGCGTACCGTTTCCTTTACTTTTAAAGTTGCGGATTTCTCCATACACTGGCTATCCATATATTGTTGGGCTTTAAGACCAACAAAAATGTTGTCAACGGGCAACAAATAAGAATTTAAGTCGGTAACATTAAAGCGACTAAGGTCCATATTCTTTAAATATGAGTGAGTAACAAAATTATTGAGAATTACTTTTTAAGTAGATTCTAGTCTTATATAAAGGAAAGGTAAGCGAATACGTTCTGATTGAAACTCCGTATTTAAATCATTAATAATTTTCAGAATATATTTTAAAAAGTAGAAATAACTTTTAATTTCAGGTTTAATCATTAAATTGACTATTTCTTTTGGCTTAATATTGTTGACTTCTAGGGTCTGATCTAAGAAAAATAATTGGAGAGCATCCCACTGCTCAAGCATTCGCCCAATAACTTTTTCTAAGGACAGCCATCTTGTCATTGCTATTCCCAAAATTTTGTGTGGTTTTACTTCGCAGTATTCTTGGAACTCTTTTAATTCCTGAGTCCTTTTCGGGCTCCACGCAAAATATGAATATATATTTCGGCAAAGCAATTCAATGCTCGATGGCAATTTTTTGCATGCGTAGCCCGAGCAAAGGTGTAGGGAATGGCAAGTGCATTTCAAATAAAACAAGTTTGTGTCCCCGCTTAGCTTGGTTTTAAGGCTATTTAAACTTCCAGCCATAGTGTTTGCGCCGTCAGTTGCAAGACCAATTAAATTTTTTAGGGGTATGCCATTTGTTAAAAGAAATGATTTTACTGCCCTTATAAATCGACTCTGCATCACATTTTTCTAACTCAATCAGTGTTAAAAATGTGTCTTTTATCATACCTGTTAGAGCGTGAAAATAGCGTGCCACTAACACAAGGGCCTTTCGGTTTGCCACATCAGTTGTTTCGTCGACAATTAGGAAAAACTTCGAGATTTTTAATTTAGTTAAAATGCGATTTATGGATTTCATTTGATGTCCATATGCACGTCCATCATTATTTCGTAGCCAGCGAAAATGATCAAGCCACTCCGACCGAAATTTGCTGTGGGCGGATACAGCAACTCTAAGACAAAAATTTAATTATGCGACAGGCGCTATAAAATACTTTTGTTCAAACTCACTTTTTGTTTTCCACCTGAGAACTAGTGTTTGTGGTCTCAGCGTCTGTGTAAGAAGACTCAGTGCAAGTTTCTCTTTTTTTTTGTAAAAAACCTGAACGTATAATCAACATATAAGGCATATGTTGTGCTGGTGCTTAAACTCTTTTTAACTTACTTGTCCATTTTTTCACAAATTAGCTAAACGCTTAATCTCACTACTAAAATTTTCGCAGCCGCCACCGGCTCAAAACCATGCGTGAAATACAGTATTCCTAGTATTAGCGATGGGCATAGGTTCCGATTATTTACAGAGTTGCATGCCGTGATTTCGATAGTTTTCAGTGTTGACAGGGAAAAAATATCCAGATCTACATTAGGTGCGGAATAATGTTCAAACTTTTTCGCTTAAGCCAATTATAAGCAAAAAGAGCAAAAAAACACCAGTTTTGGTGCAAAAACACCAAGTGTGGCAAAAACCGTGAACCGAAACGGTTCTAAGGGGTTCGGTTCAGGACCGGTTTGCAGCCTTGATTTAATTCATTTCGAAACCTGAATGATAGTATCATTCAAATAGTATTCAAAACATTTGAATGGCGTATCAAGCATTTTAAAAACTCCGAGGTCAGGCTCAGTAAAGGAAATCGCAGATTTATCCATGACTACGTTCTTTTGGCGCCACAACATTTTTATGAAAAGCGGTGATTTTGGATCTATAGCCCAAACAGATACTACAATTTCGGCTACTCTGCTTTCCTCAGCATGGGCAATTTCATGCTCAGCAGGCGCTTTGCGTTTGCGTTTCTGTTCTTGAGGTGAATTCGATGCAATGAAAGTTGAGGGTGACAACAATTTCGCCAAAAGAGTAGGACTTTCGCTTGAAGTTACACAAATCTCTGAAGCCAACATAGAATCAGACATGTTTTGACATTGACAGGCCGAACGCTACCTCGCAAACATCATCAGTCAAATCATCCTGCAATTCTTCTTCTCCGTCCGTATCAATGTCAAAATCAATCGAATTCAAAAATTTCTTAATCTCCACCTTGGAAAGAGCTGATAGCTTATGCATTTATCAGCGTTCCATGTCTACTGAAACAATTATTTTGACTTAAATATGTCTTGAGTTGTTCCACTTTCAAACTTATCTTATAATTTTTTTTCCGAATTGTCCCAAGACCGCCCCTAGACAATTTTTAATATGGGTTTGTGTTAAGCATCCTTCAAACTATCAGCAACACGGCAATAATTTTGATTCCAGCGGCGAACTTTTTTGAAAAAATTTAATTCGCACTTTTTACATAATAATAATTACGTCCGAACTGCACAAATTTTCAACTTCAAACGACTGCAGCAGCTGACGCAAGCTCTGGCATGTATTGCAAACGCAACGAACTTAATTTTTGGACTTTCCCGAATTAGAAAACCGCAAAACGAAAACAAAAAGGAATGAGGAAAGCGAATAACGGTGTTTTGAACTTTGCCCGTCTAGAGGCGGACTTGGGCACTAGAGGGTTAAAATCGGTTAATGTTTTTGACCATGTCGACCCACTTTACATATTGGCTCTGGGCCCAATTTTGTTACTTAGCGAAATAAAAAAACCGACTTTTGTTAGCCCTGCCATAGCTAGAACTAAATTTTCCCGGTCATTCAAAATAAAGCTGACTTGGCAACACTGCCTTATCAAATTTGGTCACCCCAATCCTCTACTTCATACAATCGTTCAATCGATAATTCAATCGTTTGTGTGACCAGCTCTAGCACTTGGAGCAGCTGTCAAACCAAAGTCTACAACAAAAACGACAACAGAGCTGCCAAAACATTTTACGTAATTATTTCTAATTTTCTCTAAATCTATATTATTTATCAAGTATTCTCCTGTCTCACACCTCCACATAGGATGGGCAACGGTCTGAATCACTATCTGAGGCCAGATGTAATGCCCGGACCGGATGTGGTGCCCAGTTTTGATCCTATGCTGGGCTTTGAGGCGCCGCGCAAGGAACGCATCATGGTGGCAACTCGCGAGGAAATGGAATCGGCCAAACTGCCCCTGGAGAATCGTGACTATTGTGCCCACAAGCTGCTGGCCTATCAGGGCTGCCGCTCGGAGACGTTCCCGTTTGTGTATAAATGTGCCCACGAGAAGCACGAGTATCTGACCTGCGAATACGAGGATTATGTGCTGCGCATGAAGGAGTTTGAACGCGAACGCAGGCTGCTGGAGCGCCAGAAGCGTCTGGACAAGGCGGCCTAGGAGGTGACCGTGGAATAAAATAATGCGAAAATGTTTCTCCACTGTTTTCTTTTTTTTTTGTTAGTAAATTAAATTACAAACCAAATGGAACCCGTCAACTTCAACTCATTTATTCCAAGCTTAACATTAAAATTGCTTCTCACTTTTAACATACATTTTTACATAGATTTATAAGATCTCAGTGTGTTCTAGTAACTAGATGGCTAACTGGGGGCCGTTTCAAATGCTTCTTTGGTACTCGCTTCATCATGCTCCTCCTCTCTCGCACATCAAATGCCCAATTTGCGCCACAGCACGTACATCCGTCCGTTGGTCTCGAAAATGCTGCGCAGCATAAACACCTGCACCAGACCCACACCGATCATGGCGCTGATCTGCAGTATGGACCAGTTGTTCACCTTCTGGAAATTCGTTTCGGCCAGATTGCGATCGCGTGCCTCATGCGAACGCAGCATATCCTGCATCTGGCGCGCCTTGTTCAACTGCTGCCGGATGCGTCCAATGAAATCCATTATATCCTGCACCTTCATGTCGTAGTACTCATCCGGCGTTAGGCCCGCCATATCGTCCACCTCATGCCATTGCGTATCGCCGTGCAGCTGATCGCCCTCCTGCTCCACAATCAGCTCAAAGAACACCGTTTTGCGATTGAACATGCTGAAGCTGTTGTCGAAACAGAAACGATAGTCGCCACCCTCCTTGGCCACCTCGTGCCGATGCACATTCTCCGGCTTCTTGTAGTCGCTGACTATGACCAGTCCAATGGGATCCAGTAGGGTGAAACTAATGTCCAGATCACCGTGACCGCCATCAATAACCTGATACTCAAAGTCAATGGTCTCACCCATTTTGACGTGGTGATAGAGGCATTCACTTTTGCCGGCTTCCACATAGACGGTCATCTCTTTGTCATAGCCAGCAACGGGGCAGGGCCACAAACAGAACAGGGCGAACAGCAGCTGACTAGTCCACCACACATGGCTTGACCGATCCTCAACATGCGTCATCATTGAGAATCTTCGTCCTTTGTTCCAATTTCGGCAGAAAGTTCCGCTTGCGCTTGTGCTTAGTGTAACCAAAGCTAAAATACTGTAAAAAGGCCAACAAAAAAGGGAGGGGGAAGGGAAACCGCCAGGTGGCGCCAGCAGCAGCGTGACCAGAGGTGTTAAGGTTTGCGGCTGCTAACCGGTAAATTCAAATTTAAATTTAAAAATGCAAGTATTTAAAGGGCAGTGAATATCGCTTATATGCAAAAGTTATAATGCAGCAATATTTTTGCATATAAGCGATATTTGCATTTAAGCGGTTATCGGTTATATGCAAATCATTTGCATATAAGCAATCTATCGGTTGTAAGCAAAAACTTGCATATAAGCAATTCAGTGAATTATGCTCATTTTATTTTAACGGCACATAGTTAATACTTATGTGTAATTTAGCTATTAGATAAGGCTAACTTAAGTCACTTTACTTTTGTTTCAATGTTTTCAAAAGCGGTAATATTATTATTATATAGGAAAAGTTTCAAAGTAGTGAATATAAATTGAGTAGGGCCTCTTTTGTTAAGGGAAGTTTTGTATTGAGAAAAATAATTATCCTCAAATGGATTTTAATTTTCTTTCAATACGATACGATAATACAATATTCTCGTCCGAAATAATACCAAATCAGGCAAGTTCATTGTCACATTGGATGTATTCGGCATCTATTTAGATTGAACCTTGCAAATTCGGACTTTCATGACATATGAAATTTACTGCACTAACAAAATCAGTATTGCTTCTGGGTTTTGAATTCTTTTAAACTTTCATGCTTGCTTGCCTTTGGTAGATCCTTATATAGAGCATTATATATGCACTCTGAATTTAGTTTCCACCGATCGCTCCAATCTGGAGCATAGTCTTCATTTGTGCCTTAGCGAGCAAGACTGGTCTATAAACAATTCCAAGTTGATAGCGGATTTTGTTAATCTACGACAACAGTGCTGTCTTTAAGTGTACATGTGTGCTATTTCTATTCCTTTTCTTGTGAGGATTAGTTACAACACCTCGCTTGCATTGTTTTTAATGCACCAATTGTTGCAGAGCCTTGCTTTATCCTTCGCAACAAGCATCTTTTAATAACACGGTTTCTCTTCTTCCAGCTGCTATGTGTCAGATAATCTTACAAATTGAAGCCAATTTCACATTTTCTCCATTGAGGAGGGGTGCAAGAATGATCTTACTGCCGCGTGAAAACAAATACAAATGCACAAAATATATCTTAAGCTAGAACAACAACAAAAAATAGAACAAGTTGAGAGCTTAAACTCCTACCTCCCAACAGTCTCAGCATACCTGGCTGGTAGAAACCTGTCTCTCTCCTCTGGAAAATCCAGCTCAACTATTTTCACTACTTGGACCAAGATAGTGAACACTCAGCTCAATGTCACTGTGGACGGAGGAAAAATTCCCACTATCAAATACCCAAAAATTTTGGGATTGACTTTTTGACAATCTCTTCTTCTTTGCGAGGCACGCGGAGAACTCAGCCCGGAAAGTTAGAGAAAGAAATGGGGCCCTCAAGGCCATAGCTGGAAGCTCTTGCGAAAAGGAGACACTGCTGGTCACATGCCAGGCAATAAAGCGTGTTCAGTGCGACAATCGCGGCACCAGCATGGACCGCAGCCATCAGAGACACACAATACAAAAAAAGGCCCACTTTTGCAACCGTTCCTTATGTATTTTTGGCCGCTGAACTCAGATAAATTGTCCGTTTTCTCCCAGCACGTCAGGCTTACGAGATATCTGTATAAACGTATGTTTAGCGAGGTATCTTACATTTGTTGGTCCTGTGGCCATATTAAGTCTATTCAAATTTTTAATGTAAGCTGCATTGAACGACGTTACAGAAAAACCAAACACGAAGATTTGATTTTGCTGATAAGGTACAAATTTTTGGATTTTAAAAAATTGATTTTTTCCCAAGTTTAAATAATTCTGAAAAATTTTCTGATGATATTAAAAATCTTAGAAAAAATAGGTGATTGTCCTTTGTTTCTTCTTATTTTACAATTATAATTGTTGGTTTTTGAGTCAATCAAAATCGAACTTTTTCTTTTCTTTCTTATCTGTTCAGCTATCAGCAACTGTGTTGCAAAATTTGCTTACAACCGATTAAAATAGTACGCAGAAATTTTTAATTTTATGTAAAATGTTTGCTTATAAGCGATATTTGCTTAAAAGCGATTTGCATACAAGCAATTAAATTCTTATATCAAAGTTGTGCATAATGCTCTAAAATATAAAACTTTTGCATATAACCGGTATTTGCATACAAGCGGTTCGTCATATAACCGATATTTACTGTACTTAGAATAGTCGTACAAATAAAAGAATTATACCAGTTTGGTTCTATTCGCATGTAAAATGCATATCTGCAATGATTTTTGACTTCATAATTTTTTGGACATATTCCTCAGTAATAATTATTATTTTTTGAGTGTTACTAAGCAACTCGATTTAATGATTATTGTCTGAGTGAAAAAAAAATACTTAAAAATAACGTTTTTTTTCTTTTGTTAATATTATTATATTTTATCGCTCTAAAATATTAATTGGTAGTAATATTGATTTTTAAATAAAAAGAGTGAAAATTGTATGTAATTTTGTTTGTGTATAATTTTGAGATTGTGTATGTGGGAATTAAAAAGTTAGTTTGTAAGTCTCCATAGTTATGCATGTTTTACACAGCTCGCAAGATGCAGTCCAATTGGATCCATTTAAAATGTTTATGGTTGAGGGTAAGAATTAGGTAGCTTCTGATATTCTTCGAAAACGGGGCAATGGCAACAAAAAGAACAAGTGTCTTTAGGTGTCCTAAAATTGAACAGGGCACATTCGCGGTAAGAATATGGCGTGGCGTTTAATTGCAACATTTCAGTTCGTGAACTTTGCAAATCAGCGATATCTGGCGAGATTACGAATTGTCGCGGAAGTAGTTTGAACATTTGGTTGAGCGTAGAGTTTTTATAGATATCGCCCGAAGTGCTTTGAAGAAAAAAGCGATTGACGCAAGATTTGTTCAATAAATGCGTATGACAAGATCAAGAGCGTGAATATGATATATCAAAATATTCCAATTAGCGTTTGAGGAGATAAAAAGAGGAAGTTGAGAGTGGATATTGAAAGAGGAATATTTGAAAAAAAGGGAGAAGGGTGTGAAGAAGGGTTAAGGGGTGAATGGTAGTTAGGTGTAAAGAAAGAGTTTTAGAAGTGACGCTGAGTTTTCAGATTCCATAACACGAAAGTACCCAAAGGGGGAAAAAAGGTGAGGGGAAAAGTTTGTATTTCACATGTAATTTTTTCGGCAAGAAAGGAATTCCAGTGGATTTAGGGATTTTTGGAGAAGTTTGGTAGAGTGAGAAATGAAATTTTGGCCTGTAACCAAGACAATTTTTAGGACCTCAAAAAATTGTCCATTTAATTTCAACTTGTTGTTTGTTGAGATTCAAAAGGAAAAGCACCTGAGTGACGTCATAAATTAGGGTAACGTTGGAGAGAAAAGAGTGAGTCGACACTCCGTGGTTTGCGAGGAGAGTAAGCACTAGAGAAGAAAAAAACTTTAGGAGACGGAAGGAAATACAGGAGCTATTTGTTACTTAAAAAAGGAAAAAGAGTGGATTATAGACACGCTTTGTTTACCTAGGTTGTGAAATAAGCTGAAAGAGTTCACTATTAAGAGTATGTTGTTAGTGTAAGATTTTGAAGTTGGAATTTTTTTTTTACTTTAGCCAGTATAAAAATGGGTAGTAAAAATATTTATCCTTTCAATATTCCATAATATGTATTCTTATTGGTATCAACAGGCATAGGGCTATAGCTGTCTATCTCTCGATAAGCCGCCCTCAAGGTCATCCATGGTATTTTATCGCGGTTCAGTAAGATCACAATCAAAGTTATGCAGTTATTTGTGGAATTTAAAAGCAATTTCTTAAGTAATTATTAATTTAACTACCATGGGGGTCCCCTTGTTTAAAAAGGCGCACATGAGCGCATCATGCAATAGATCTGAAATAATTTTGATCTTATTTGGCATTTAAGTTTGGTGCAATACTGCTATTAATCCTCATTGATTTTATAAAGATATAATGATTCGTAAATCACGGTAAAAATGGTTTGAAATAAATTCTGCTCTTTCGTTCTTCCTTTCCAATTCTATTTCAGAGTGTAAAAAACCAACTCTAATTATTTCACACTTAGTGTCCCTAACGAACAACGGATTTTGCTCACCTGCGTGGTGAACAATAAGAATTGGGAACTTATTTTCTTTCAGTCGGAACTCTTCGAAGAATTTACCGTACTTTTTCCTTTTGAACCCTGGCATGTTCAGATGTGCAGACGCCTATTTGAGAGCATATATTTACTCCAGGGATGCAAACCACTCGGAAATAAGGACTGGTTCGGTTCGATGGTTCACACAGTTTTTGAACCGCCGGTTCGGTTTATTGCATGGTTTTTGGGGCTTACTGCTCTTTATTCATTTAATTAACTAAAGAATAATATTTTTGATACAAGTCTTCCGATTATTTATCAACAAAGACTTAGGTTTAGGATATGTTCAAAATTTCGACGACAATTTCCGTATAAACGATCTCATTTCGTTTTGAAATCCTACAATTACATATCTGTTACTTTCACTCTTTGGTCACTTGATATTGTTGAGAAACTTTTGAAATCGACTACTGATAGATAAGCGAATCAAAATCGTCAAAATTTACAATTTTCTTTGACCTGATATAAACTCTTGACATATTTGGCACTTCACATATAAACTTAAACAATTCCAATTCAAAATCCATAAGTGCACACAGAAACTACTTGGGTCTGTGGACACACCCATTATAAAAAAGTTGACATTTCCATTTGATTAGTTTTATTATACTTGTTAATGTGGAAGGTTTTCAAAACAACAGGGAGATAATATAGATTTTAAATGACTTAAATTAACTTTACAATATGATGGAATTTTAGTTAAGGCCTTATTTCTTTTCAGCAAAAATTTTTTTCGACTTTTTTTTTTTTTCATTTTTTATAGCTTGACATTTAAGAATATAAACTAAGGTTTTTGAAATTCGAAATATCGAAGATATAGCCTTTAGTCAAACAATGTCTTTACAAAACAAGAAATTTTGACTAAATAAATTTCGAGTAAATAAAGCTGTGAAATATCGGCTGGTTCTTTAATTTGTACGGAATACATGTTGTCGTTTAGATCGATATCGATTATTAATCGACTTTTAAAAACTAATTATCAAGGCTGCCACACACCTACCAGATTGATTAATTCGCTCAGAAAACTAGAGCTGCGGCCGTATCTATAAGGCGCAAAATGGTACGCAAGAACAGAGCTGCTCCTGAAAACAGTTTTTTTGAATAAAAGGAAGGTCCGCTGTGGCGCAGCTGGCATCGCTGACTAATATATGTAAGTATACAACATTCATTTTGGCTACTTTCGCTAACTTTTCGGACTGCCAAGCCACTTTTCTCCAGTTCTACTGAACTGATTTGATGAAATAATATGCACGACGCAGAATTATCACCATTCTAGAACCGTACTTGTAATTTTTAGTTTTTTGGCCATATTTCCAAAAAGGAATCAAACTTTAAACGCGCGCTTATCTCGAAACCACGTTTTTCGAATCAAGGCTATGATATTCCAGTTACACTGAACCGATTTTGATGATTCAAATCGGCACCGACGCAGAATTATACCATCTCTGGGCTTCCGTAGTAAATAAATAATTTTATGATTTTTTACTATTTTTTTTTTTTACACTAACCATAAAAAATGGGTCCAAATTCGATTTGTCAATTTCAAGTACGCCATTTTGTCAAAAAAAAACGCAATTTAATATTTTAATACGTGTTAGAATTACATCTATGCTGATCATAACCCTATATTTTTATACCCTTGGAGAGGGTATATTAAAACGTCCGGATGTTTGTAATGCACACAGAAGGAAACATCCTGACCATAAAGATATTCTTCTGATCACATGATTATTGGTTGAGGATAGCTTTCGTGTCCATCGTCTTTATCAACACAATTCATCATTTTTATACACTTCGCCAAGTTTCAGTTATTCTCAATCAGCCTTAGTAATAAGCCTTTTGGTATAAATACGCTGCACATTTGTCGTAACCGGCCGGATCGGATGACTATAATTATAGCTGCCATAGTAACGATCGGTTGAAAAAGTAGTCGGGGTGAGAAAACTTTTGGGTTTCAATGCCATCGCTCCCAACGCCCGTATTTATAAGTTTTCATGCTTTGCCATAATTTGTGCAAGTTTTATGCAATCAGGCAACTATATAATATAACTTCATAATAAAAGACATAGGCCAAAAAAGTCTTAGTGAGAAAACTTTTCGGTTTTCAATTTATCGCTCCCAACCCTGTATTTATAAGTTTTCATGCTTTCACATAATTTCAGCAAGTTTTATAAAATCGGGCAACTATATATTAGCTGCTTACAAAGAGAAAATTTGAAAAAAAGTCTCATAAGAAAATCTCTTTATTTCAATGCTATCATTCCCACTTTTGTACAGATCTATATTATATACCACCACAAATTTGTCAAGTTTGATTTAAATCGGATGACTATAGCATATAGCGCTATAGTAACGATCGGTCCAAAATGTAGTTCTAGTGAGAAAAACTTTTCGAGAATATATCGTATTGCCATATAAAAACTGGGCAAGTAATATATCATGCTCCAAAGGTATATAAAATGGCATGTTTGTTAGCTTTTTTTCTTCATTTTTTTTTTTTTTTTCAGACGCTCCTGAGGGCTTTAATCAGGCTGCCAGTACCATGCCTTTTTTTGGGAGGGCCATCTTGATTGTGCCACATAACCAAAAATAAAAATTTTTTTTATTTCTCAGGTAAAAACGACGAAAGTCGGTCAAGCCCGACTATGGTATACTCTGTGCCTCTCTCTCTACTCCACTTTCGCTTTACATCACTGGCTTGGTTGTGGGTGGTGTGGGGAGGGGGGGATTCACTTATTTGCTCATAACTCGAGAACCGCTCATCCGATCTTTATCATTTCTTCGGCAAATCGATACATTTGCTAATGACTAACTAACTCTAAAGGTAGGAATCATCTATCTACAAAACTGTGGGAGATATGACGTTTTTTCAAAATTGCGAAGGCGGAAGGGAGCGATGGCAACAGTGAAAATAAACTTGATCTGCCCCAAGTATAAGAAAGCATTTGTCCCTTACATGTCAAACCTCTATCTCTTACCATCTCTGAGATCTGTTTGTTCATACGGACGGACAGACGGATAGACGGACTGACGACTGACGGACAGACGGACATGGCTTATCGACTCGCTGTTGATGCCAGATCAAGAATATATATACTTTATAGGGTCGGAAATGATTCCTTCTCCATGTTATATACTTTTGCACAAACTTAATAGGCCCCTATGTACTTTCGGTACAGAGTATAAAAATATAACCAAAGATCTTTTGCGTTTTCAAAAATGAGAATTTTTTCAAAAAGGTCCAGAAACAGCAAGCTGAAGGAGTAATAGGCCTTAAGACTTAGTAATAATATGTCATCCTAACTCCCCAAACTCCAATGTGGAAAATGTTCATTCTACTGATACTTGTAAGTAACTGCTACAAACATTTCGAGCTAAGCTTAAAGCTGACTTTACTGATAAATATTCCACTATTTAAAAATCCCTTTAGGTAAACGCTAACAATTGATATTTTACTTCTTGCGTTTTCTTTAACGTTTTGAATTTTTGTATAACATTAAATGAGATTTAGCTTGTTTTTTTTTTTTCTTCGAGAGGGCAGGTTTGATTCCTGGAATATAAGAAATCGAATTCAAAACTAGGCGGAGCCTTTGGAGTTGACAATTACTGGCTATGTCGTTCTCCCTTTTTCAACCTTAATTTTGCCAATCTCAAATAAAGATAAAAAGTTAACGTTCGAGTATTAAGTATGTTGATCCCCAAAGGATAACAGAATCAAGACTACTTATTACAATTTTGGGGCTTAGCGAAATTTATTAGGGTTGATGTTCTCGGCTTTTTACAAATACTGCTTTTCCAAGTATTTTCTTAATATTTTAAAGCTAATTGCTGATTTTGCTCATTATTCGCCAGTAACTCAAATCCATTGCTAAAGTGAACCCGAACCGAACATTTTATTTTTCGGTTTTTAGTTCGGTTCAGCATATTTGAAAACACAATGGATTCGGTTTACGGTTCGGTTCGGGTTCAAAACTGGTTCGGTTCAGAACCTGGTTTGCATCCCTGATTTACTCTCGTTACTATGTAAAAGCATATGATATATTCATAAATAGGTCGAAATAGGTTAAAATAAATTACATATTCTCAAATATGCTTTTAGATCGAAGATATTTAAATATATCAAATATGCAAAAATAAATAATGAAACAAATTTTTGTGCAATCAAAAATATTTTTCGACCACACAATAAAAATATGTTTTCACCAAGTTTACAAAAAAAGGAAAACTTGTCAAAATTTTTAAAAATTGGGAAAAAATCAATTTTATCAAAAAATAATCACATTTTCAATATTTAAATCCAAAAATGTGTTCCTTATCAACAAAATCTAAACATCGTGTTTGGTTTTTCTGTAACGTTATTCAATGCAGCTCACATTAAAGCAAATTTTGTTGGAAAGACACTTCATGTGGACACAGGACCAGAGGCAGAAGGAATCATTTCAGTCCATAGAAACAAAGTATATCCCGTATTCTTGATCAGGACTATCATATAACCGAGATCGATTGGTAGCTTGTCTTGTTACGTATATCCGTCTGTCCGTCCGTCCGTCCGTCCCGTCTGTAAGAACACCTAGATCTCAGAGATGGTAAGAGATAGAGGTTTGACATGTATGGGACAAATGCTTCTTTTATCTGCACGCAGATCAATTCGGAAAAAAAGCTATATCTCCTACAGTTTTAAGGATAGATACCTTCTAGAGATAGTTAGTAATTAGCAAAATGAATCGAATTGTCGAAGAAATGATAAAGATCGGATGAACGGTTCCCAAGTAGAAAAAAAAATTAAAAATTTTTTTTGATAATTTATTGTGTCTTTTGGGTTACCAAAAAATTTTTTTTCCCACCAAAAATTAAATGTGAAATTTTTGCACTTTCGTGGGCGGATATCTTGAAAACTAAGCAAACATTGGAAAACTTGGTCATAATATTTTCGTCTTATCTCGTCGACATCTATTGCAATCCGGTGTCAGATCGCCACTGCCACATTGTCCACCAATATCGCTTCTAGAGGACGAGTTTTGGTTTGATGAAATTTTGGGTTTAAGGGTTCGCCTTGGTTCACTTTCTAAGAATATATAGTTATTTTGTTTCAGTTTCATTTTAAATGGTCGTAATAGCATCTTGAGTGATATTTTTGAATGAAAAAATATAAATCACAAAATAATCATTATTTTTAAAGTAAATATTTTTTCGCTCAGACAATAATCATTAAAACCCGAGTTGTTTAGTAACACTCAAAAAATAATCATTATTACTGAGTAATTAGTGCAAAAAATCATGAGACAAAAATCATTGCAGAAACAAAAATCATCATCACTCTCACGCTCCACAATCTTGCCTGAACTCCATAGCTCATTTACATGCCCCATACAAACTTTTCTTTGGCAATTTCAAATACTTCGCGGTCAAATTTTCCTAATTTTCTTTCTTAGTGCGCGCCTGCATAACTAAACGAAGGTCTATGCCAAATCATATAATATGTTTTGGCTGTGGGTTGATAAATAAAGTAAAAAAATAGAGGAAAGCTAACTTCGGCTCGATCGAAGTTTATATACCTTGGGTATATTTCTGCCTGTTTTACTATATGGCAGCAATACACGTTTTTTGAGATATGTGCAACGTATTTGTACCAAACACTTCGAGCAAAGTTTGGCTAAACAGCGATGTCTGAGCCGTACGATGTTTTCCGATGCTTTTAGCGTGAAAGCCTATAAAACATCGATGTTTTTGCTTAAAACAGAAAAAAAGTCATTTCACCTTGCACCAAAATCAATTTCTTGCTTGAGATTGAATTGAAATAAATTAAGAATGATTATTATATAACATAATGATATAAATATATTTCATTTAAATATACATACCCATTATACAACTTATGTCCCTTCTAGGGCTCTAGATCAAACATTTCCTTACAAAGTCTTTAAATATTATTCAAATTTTTCCGAATTTTTGTAACCTTCAAAATCTTCGTTTAAAGAGCAACTCTGTCTGTACGTTTACTGAATGTCTTTCCTTGATGTTGCCGGAGTACATAAATATTTTAGCCCTATCTTTTAACGGGCTCATGTCTTCATCAGTGTTCATCTGAAAAAATTTGTAGTTAGTAATCCCAAAATGTTATTTATTAAATCTCAAACACTACCTTCCAGCAGATAGAGATCTCGTCCTCTGACAGATCGCTTTTTCCAAGTATTGCATCAAAACGAGTTTTAAATTGTCAATTGGTTTCGGTGGTGTGGATGTTGATGGATATTTTTGGTTATTAAGCGTTATTTCCTGCTCAAACACTTTGGCAGCAGTCACCATTGATCGGGCGTTATAGGCATCTTTTTAAATCGGGGATCTATTATTGTTGCTATCCCTGATGGCACTGCCTTTTCGTATGGGCAAAATCTTTCTGGCAGTCTTTTTTTAAGCAAATTAACATAATCTAATTGCTTGGACAAACTTGGTTCATTTTCCTTTTTTTGTGTGTTTAACTGCATCTCGCATATTAGTGGGATGATTAGTGAGGTAGTGGCATATCTAGCTCCGGAAGTTTGCAAAGTGCATCTAAAAAGAGGTAAGGATTTTGGGAAATTTCTTATAAAGTTTCCATTTCTTCAGCGTTCAAGGGTTGGAGGGCTTTTGGAGATGCGGAGTAAAATTGTGGATAAATGGTCGGAAAGTAGAAATTCGTTTTATCATTAAAAATAACTATTCAACCAGTGGGGACTTCTAGAATAAGTCCGTAAACATTATTTTGGGACTGTTTAAGTCTTTCATTGGCCACAGTACTTGATTTAAGAATACCTCACAATTCGCTTACATTTGGAAATCACGTCGTAAAAGCTGAAATTTATTGTATGTGCTAAGCACGGGAAAATTTGTGAGTTTAATCAATCGCACGCTTTTTTGTTGTAGCATCATTATCGTGATGACTGTGCAATAACTTTTTCAGTTATGTCCCATTCATTTAAAATTAGTTTAAGTGTGTCTGCAATATTTTTAGCTGTGTGATTGGTAGGAACTTCTAATATTCTGGTAGCTAAAACTGCATCTCTGATTTTAAAACTTTCATCTGTGAAATGGCAAGTTACAGCAATGTATCCTTCGTTAGCCTTTATCGTCCTCATATTTGTGGTTAGTGCCACAAATTGAATTTGGATAGAACAGACATCAGTTTGCTTTTAGTTTAGTGTACTGATTTACTAGAACACATCCGAAGGTAAGTTTTACTGGAAGTTTATAACGGGGATCAAGTGCCCATACGAATTTGCAAAGCCGATATCATTAACAATGTTAAGCGGTTGAACATCAACCACTATCATAATCAGTTTTTTTTGGATGACTTTTTTTCATAGAATGGATTGAATTAAATATTTTTCAATTCCTTTTTCAATTATTTCAGGCTATGTCATGTAGTTGGGGTGAATGCGTTTAAAGATGATCCATTAAGTTCGTCGTCCATTAAGATCGTCGTTGCCACTGGTTTTTGGCAACTTGTGAATTTCGCTTAGTCGTTTTGGATCCGTCCGCATCGTCCAAGTTACTACTTTGCAAATATATATCCATGCTGTGTATCCCTACACTCCAACACCACCGCTATTGAACGCAATGTTATTTAAATCACTTAATTGAAATAAATGTTATACAAAATTGTAAAAGGACGCCAAGTGAATTTAACATGAAAACAGTGGACCGTGATACCAAATACAGGGATGCAAAAACATCGATTGTAAGAAAACATCGATAGCATAGAAACAGACGGACAGGCGGACGGACATGGCTATATCAACTCAGCTCGTCACGCTGATCAAGAATATATATACTTGATGTGTTCGGAGATGCTTCCTTCTGTGCGTTACAAATATCCGGACAATTTAAATATACCCTGTCCAAGGGTATAAAAAAAAACAGAGTAGGCCAAAAGTCGATGAGGTTGACAATTTAGCTTGTTTCAAAAAAAAAATATCCAAGTAGGCCGAAAGTCGATGAGACTGACAGTTTTGGTTTTGGTGTTTCAGTTGCGGCTCGGCTGCAGGGCCAGCAGACCGCAACATTTTATTTATTATTTCTTTATTAAACAAATTAGACCCTGGGTCTTAATTGCTGCAGCAGATGAAACAGCAAGTTTTCTTCTTTTTATTTATATTCTAAACTAAAACTTCAATCTTTTAGTTTGGGAAGAAATGGCAGTTTCGTTCTCAAAATTAATATAAGAAATATTTTCTTTCTGTAATTTTTTTCTTCTTGCCCTTTAAATAACGCATCATTTTTTCTTTGTACACAAATACTTTATGTTTATTGACTAGACTTATTTTTCCAAAGAACATGATAACATCTCTATATATTGTCGCACCTGTCGATTCAGGCCAGTAAGATCATGTGATATGTGAAACCTGTGGGGTTTTATTAAAATTATTTATAAAAATTTATTTTTCAATCTTCTACGTCAACTTTTGAATCTAGTCGGAACTTGGACGTATGTTGTTGTGTTCCTTCTTATTTTTGTATATTATTAGTGAAAAATTTTAAAAATGTGCACTAGTTTTCGGTGGTTCTCATTAAATGGGCACACTTTGCTCGCAATTTCTTTTTAATTTGTTGTACTATTATTTAAAAAATATTAAAGATGTGCAATAGTCTTCGATAATTTTCATTGAATGTGGCAAACCATTTTAACCTTTTGCTAAAGTCAGGTGATTTCAGAGTTATTCTGAAATAAATTTTTATTTAAACTGAACAAAAAGTCCCTTTATTTTGCGTATTAAGAAAGATAAAGAAAAACGAACATTAAATCAGTAAATATTGCAGTTTCGAAGGAAATCTTTTTCACATTATGAATATCTATACTTATAAGTCTGTAGGCCCGACTGACTGACAGACTGTCTATCCTAGAGGTCTAAGATTTGGCATAGACCTTCGATTAGTTATGCAGGCGCGCACTAAGTAAGAAATTTTTGAAAGTTTGTCCGCGAAGTTGAACGCCAAAGAAAAGTTTGTAGGAAAGAGTCGAAAGCTTTGGAGGAGCAGGTCGGGAAAAAGGAGGAAAGCCAATTTGAATTGAATTATAATTGAAGAGGTGCTGCCATGAGGTCAATTTGTTATGTCGACGATGCATCCAAAAATATTTCCTCTTTAATTTTTGGGAATGAATTAGTCTATACGTTCCCAATTATGGGCAAGCAGTGCTGATGCTGCTGTGAAATCCAGAGTTTTTATATACGGACTTAATATCTGGGACGCGGACAAACTCACGGCGGGCTCAGCTAGTAATGTATTCATTGTCTTCAGAGATAATAAAACTTATTCTCAAGTGCATTTTGTGGTAAAGCTATCCACCAGGGTAGCCAATTATTTGACACAAGTGACACTTCTTTAGGGTCAACTTTGAAATCTGGTCGGGACTTGATTTTCATCTTATTATTTCAAAAACTTGAAAACTTGAAAATATACACTAGTCTTCAGTAAATGCAATGGAATGTTCATAGAATAAGCATATTTTTTAAATTTTAAAGTATGCATTTTTGAGTTCTCATTTCTGGCTCATCAAAAACTGGTTTGAAATAAGATTTTTATAATACTAATAATATTGTTCCGCCACTTGAGCTCGACAAAAAAGTACGAGTTTCTTTATCCGAGTGTGAATTATTGATAACTAATTTACTGTTCCATAAGTCGATCATGTACAAAATTTTAACCTACTTCAATTGTTCATTTTACTCCTTTCTGACTGTACTGTAGATGGAAGCTAAAAGTAAGGCTCTTCAAAGAACCGTAAGCTGAAAGAAAAAAACCGTCGTTGTGAAGCCAGCTAAGCCAGTAAATACCAATAAAAATAGAAGAAAGCTAACTTCGGCTATACCGAAGTTTATATACACTTGCAGATTGTATAATTGACATAAATTAAGGTTTTAAATGATATTCGTCGAACATTCTTAGCGTTGGTGAGTTATTTCCCAAACTCAGCATTAGATGGCGTCACTATTTTGACCATTTGCTTGCCGGTTATATGGCAGCTATACGATATATTAAACCAATTTCCACAAAATTCCCTAAAACTGTTTAGAAAACAAAAAAATATTTATAACTGAAAAGTACAAGGACGCTACCATTAAAAATAGAGGAAAGCTAACTTCGGCTCGACCGAAGATTATATACCCTTGAAGCATGATATATTCCTGCCAGTTTTTTATACGGCAGCTATACGATATAATTATCCGATTTTGATCAAATTCTCCAAAATTGTGTTGAAACAGATAATATTTATAACTGGAACGTACAAAGACGCTACAATTTAAAACAAAAAAGTTTTTCTCACTAAAACTATTATTCCGACCGATCATTCCTATGGCAGCTATATGCTATAGTCATCCGATTTGGATCAGACTTGACATAATTGTGTGTTGGCATATCATATTGATCAGTAACGAGTTTGGGAGCGATAGCATTGGAAACAAAAAAGTTTTTCATACTAAAACCTTTTTTTCAGACCTATCTTTTGTATGGCAGCTATACTATATAGTTGCCCGATTTTCATAAAACTTGCTGAAATTATGTGAAAGCATAAAAACTTATAAATACGAGGTTTGGTAGCGATAGCATTGAAAACAAAAAAGTTTTTCTCACTAGAACTACTTTTTCAACCGATCGTTCCTATGGCAGCTATATGCTATAGTCATCCAATCAGGACGGTTCCGACAAATGTGCAGCGTATTTATACCAAAAGACTTCGAGCAAAGTTTGGTTGAGATAGCTTTAAAACTGACGGAGGAGATAACATAGAAACAGACGGACGGACGGACGGACAGACGGACATGTCTATATCGACTCAGCTCGTCACGCTGATCAAGAATATATATACTTGATGTGTTCGGAGATGCTTCCTTCTGTGCGTTACAATCATCCGGACAATTTTAATATACCCTCTCCAAGGGTATAAAAATTGAAAATTCTTGAGGCATGTACAAAACTTCTTTATTTTTTTTGGCTCGTAAATAACCCTCAACCAAATGTTCAGTTTGCTCTGCTCACTCTGGTCACTGGACCGATCGGGATCAGGCTTCTCTCAACCGAATGTGTGCTGGGATCGCGCTCAGCGTTGAGTGGCTGTGGTGAAACACACACTACGGATTGGTTTGAGAGCATACCAGGCCCAATTCAATCAATCGGTCATAAAATGTGTGCTTCGCGAAGACCAAACTGTAAAAATTTTAGTTGAAAAGTTTGTAGACTTAAAAGAGCGCCAGAGTTTCGCATAAACAGAGACCGAGTCGAGCCTATATGCGGAAAGCTTACACACCGATGCTTCCATACGAAGAAGACCTTTTGAATGAGTGAATTCTTTCAAAAGGTCCGAGACAGACCTGAGAGAAAAACAAAAAACCATAAATGTGTTTCTCTCCTCTCACAACTAAAGAGAGGCAGAGAGCGTAGTTAAAGGTTGTTTCGGTAACTCTATCCTATGTAGTCGCGACAATGCGGTCGTTTTGTGACACAGGCAAAGGGTGGACCGATTTTTGCGACTTCTGGTTTGTAGGAATATTTTGGACCCCCAGCTACTCAAACGACTTACAAAATCTATTTCGATTTTGACCACTATTTCATATAGCAGTCATATAGCTGATCTGGCCGATTTGCAACAACTTTCTTGGCTTTTAAATTTTCAAGTTCGAATCTGCTTACTTACGATTTGCTTTTTAATTTTGAAATCCAATTTGAACTATTCTACTCGTACAAATCAGTTGCCCTTGCTTTCTGCTTCGGTACATTACGCTAGTAAAATTTGCTTTGCTTACTGTCCACATCAGTTGCCTTTGCTTGCTCCTTCGGTTCATTCTCAAGTCATTTGTTTCGAGAAACGTTAGTACAATTTGTATTCTTTACTTGTCCAAATCTCATTTAAATCAAAACTACAAAAATTATTTGGATAAAAATGCCGGGCACCATCGACAAGATAACCGCCCACGTAATAGTTACATTCAACTGCATCTGGACAACGGCCTATCTCTTGTTATTGAAACATGCAGCTGGCATTGCACCAGTTTTGCTGGAGCGTACGGAAACAAAGTTAATGACCAGGAAGTTAACATTGGATATTACCTTCACTTCGCTTGTGCCCTTCGAAAGAAGTCGACAGATTTTTTCGCTGTTGTCAGTGGCAATGGTTCTGTTAACGTTGTACTTGTATTGTCGGTGCTCTTTCACCGAACGTAATTATGCTATGCTTGCTGAGGACAAAATAAGTTTCATTGTGGCTGTCCTATACATTGCACCCTATTTGATCGAATTCGTTGTGTTGTGGGTACTCAGTGTGCGGACCCTACTGAACGGCATACAGCAAGTGGCCGATCATGGACCTGAACAGGATCGCATACTAATCTATTTTCAATATGCTATAGTTATGCTTTTTAAGATAGTTGTAGCCTCCCATTTCGGTGCGACTCTAATACGCTGCTGGTGTCTAATGAAAATTATAGAAGAGGAGACCGATGAAGAAATGGTAAATTTTCATGATTTTGGAGAACACTTGAACATGTTCTTTAGGAACTGAAATGTTAAGTTTGAAGGCTGAAATAAATATTTATTTGTCAACACCCTTTGCCTACTTTTCAGCGTCTTAAATTTGGGGCTTATGCCAAAAAAAGGCTTAATAAACCCAAAGTGCATTGCTCCTCTCACCGCCTGTTCGCAACATTTCAAATTAATTTTCCAGCTGGAAGTTGCCAGTTGCCATTTTGCCAGTGGCCACCGCCCTGCCCTCTGCTATAATGAAGTAGCAAAAATAAATATAACAATATAAAAAAACTCTCAAATTGTGCAAGAGAAAGTTTTTTTATACTCTGTACCGAAAGTACAGATCTCAGAGATGGTAAGAGATAGAGGTTTGACATGTATGGGACAAATGCTTCTTATACTTCCAGGCAGATCAAGTTTATTTTCAATTTTTGCCACGCCCCCTCCCGCCCCCGCAATTTTAAAAAAACGTCATATCTCCCACAGTTTTGCAGAAAGACCTTCTAGAGATAGTTAGTCACACTCAGAGAAAAAACCCAGCCGATCGTGCTTGATATCAAGCAGTTTTGATATCAAAAGTACGATAAGACGGAATATTCATGGATCCAAGCCGGAAATACTGAAATCAAGCACGAATTTCTGAGACGTTCGAAGTAAAGAATAATTAACTTCTCCTATGCAAGCAGATTTCGTCCTAAAAAATCAAGAAGAAACAAGTAAGACCGTTGCAGTCGAGTAGCCCGACTTCAATATACCCTGTACAATTGACAACGAGAGCGTAAGTTAAAGTCGGCTCTAACCGAGTTCGATAACCCCGTTACTCATGAAAAAAACATGTTTAACAGTGCTCCTGCGTTCCTTAGGGTGACCATCCGAAAGTATGCAACATTTTTTTTGGGTGGGTGGGGGGGGGGGGCTTGGTTCGCTTTTTTGCTCATAACTTCTGAACCGTTCATCCGATTTTTATCATTTCTTCGGCAAATCGATTCATTTTGCTAATTACTAACTATCTCTAGAAAGTACGAATCGTCTATCTTCAAAACTGTGGTATACCTTTAAAGACAAATTCGTTCCTTTAGCGGAAAGCAGAGTCAAAGAAGCTTATAGCTCACAACTTCTTAAAAAGCTAAAAGATTCTTGCAGTTCTGAAGGTAATTATATATATATACTTTAAAGAAATTTTAAGAAGTTAATCATTGTGTTTGTCTCAATTGCAGATGAAAAGAATACTGCGATATTTCTTATTCTGCATGCCATTTTGGTGCCTACAGCTCGTCAATGTGTTCTTCAGGAAAACAACAAGAAATTGTTTTTAAAAGTGACCATTGCAGATTCAAGGAACAGCTTTTATGTATTCTATTCTACACATGGAGAGCTACGAACTGCAATTAAGGCCAAAATTGATGCTTTGTATAAGAGAAAGGAAACATTACAGCCAATAATTTGTGCTGTCGGGCCTTCTATTCTTGAAGCAGATGAGTTTTTCGTGTACTACGCGGACGTCTTTTATAAATTCAATAACATCATGAGCGCAGTTGACTCATGCTTCAAGATTTTTCACGTCCTAGATTTTAACTACCCAACTGCATCCAAATTAGTCTGGATTTTTATCGAAAAATATTTCTACGGCTTGAGCACTTCTGATCGCGAATGCAACTCTACAGTTTTGTCTGTAATTAATGATTTAAATATCATTCGCAAAAAATAATTTGTTTGGATGCAATCATATTTATATAAAAAAAAAAAAAAAAAATTTAATATAAAATATAAAAAACAAAATTTTTAAAAAATAAAATTTTTTTATTTTGCATTTGAAAAAAACCATTCTTATGAGCTGAGTAGTTTTCGTTGCGGATTCATTGATTGTAACCAAAATTTTAGTTCTTTAACTCTCGGCCACGCACATATTTTCAAACCTTAGTTCACGCACATGGTGCCTGGCCAGACCCTATGTATTTGAATGCATTTGTATGGAGAATAAGGGTTCAAGCTATTGAATTTTTAGCTCACGTAGGTAATTAATTTTTATTTCTTACCTTTTTATTTCGTTTTGACATAGAATCAGCTACCTGTAGGAGGAAAAATATACCTGAAAAAATTTCGAAATGTAGAAAAAAAAACATTTTTTTTTCGTTCATTTTTTTCATTTATTATAAGCCAAAAGAAATATGTTTGAACAAAAGAAATGGAATGCTAATGGGTTTTATTGTGAAATATGATACGAAATATCTTTATGTATTTGAAGAAAGACATGAGAAGCATGTATAATCGATTTTTGAGTGTTGCTGGCAGACAGCATTATTACATTTGCAGCAGTAAAAACGAGTTTTGCGACGCACTTTATCGCCTTGTTGTAAACAAATACGACAATCTTTTCGGCCAGTGAGTGTATCAGGACCACTACGGTTAGCAACAACACTAACAGGAATATTTATTTCTCTGCCGAAAAACGATTCAAAAGCCATACGAGTCGTAGGCTGTGCGAGAATGTGTGGATTATTCATGCGATTTTCAATATTTGCGAGAACCAATGTTTTGGAAAGCGTGTTCAAAAATGTGCGTCTTCCGTCTTTTTTAGTGGTGCCTCCATTCTCTTTGCAAATGATATATGTTGCCAATGCCATTACATCAATAATGTTACAGAAAAAAGCTAATGTCCAGCGTCTGGTTGGCCGTTTTGTTGTATAATGCGTAACCATTTGATCCATAGAATCAACGCCAGCCTTAGTCGAATTATAAAACAAAATCGCTTCGGGTTTCAATGCTTCGCCTTCAATATTCTTTGTGTAATGAACGGTTGATAGTAAATTTACTGCCCTATTCTTTTTTTGGCACATAACTGCAAAGTGCAACAAGGTTTTCATAGAAACCAAACACAGATGAAAGGACTGGCCGTTTGTCATTCTTCTTCACTTCTTTTGGAAGACATCTTTTGTTTGAACGAATAGTGCCAACAAATGCGATGCCAATTGCAGCCAATCGTTTAGTACCGTCCAATGTTGTGAAAAAATTATCGGCTACCATTGTTCTGCCGCTATTGGTGTAACGATTTGCAAAATGCATCAACACATTTTCGCCTTGATTCACCTCTCTCTGTGCTCCTTCTTCTTTTCCAGTGTATAATTTTCCTTGTAGGGGGAAATTTTGTTTTCGAATCGCATGCCCACCATACTTTTATTCCATATTTTGCTGGCTTTGATGGAATATATTGTGTAAATTTAGTTCGGCCACGATATGGAAACAACTGCTCATCGACGGTTACATTTTCATATGGCTCATAATATCGGGCAAGATTTTCATTGAGAAAATTCCATATATCGCGAATCGGTGCTGCTTTGTCTGTTTGTTGACGAAAAGCACGCGTACGACTATCATCAAAGCGAATATATCGAGACAGGGCAACAAATCTTTTGTGCGACATAGCTGCACGGAATATTGGCTTGAATCTCATATTATTATGAGCAACACCAGAAGCCAAAAGAATGCCAATAAATGCATCGAGCTCAGTGCTCGTCAAATCAATCCATTTTATATAATCATCAAAACACACTGTATTCCATACATTTCCATACAAAATACATAGGGGTCTCGCCAGGCACCATGTGCGTGAACTAAGGTGTACTTTTTATATCCTCATTTTTCGTCCTGTCTGAAGGACTTTTTTGAATTTTTTTTTGCATAAATCGAAAGCCAATAAAATTTTTGGGAGGGTACCTGGAAGCACGTTCCGATTCCAATTATAAGTATATTAAATTAATGCTCAAAAACAGAATATGCCTGGCCAGAACCATGTGCGTGGCCGAGGGTTAAAAAACCTAGCAAAACACATGCGAAATGAGCAAAGCAAAAATGTACGTAACATTCAAGAAGAAATATATGTTGACTTAGCTCCACATTGTAATAGCTCGTTACTTAATTTCAACACTGAAACGAGTAACTTACGTTCAAATGATATCCCAACCAAAAAATAGTGCCTTTAAGTTCAAATAACAATACGAGTTTGTTACCTGAATTAAATAAGTCTTTAGTTAAATTTTTGCTTCAGTTTTATGGAAAAATTAGTTTTCCTAGAAATAAATCAATGATAATACAAAATAATCTAAAGGAAAATTTGGCTTTGCCAATTAAATTTAAATTACAAAATTTCCTAAATAGGTCGAAGATGCTGCTGAATTGAAAGATTTAATAAATTTCTGTAGTGATCCGTTCAAGCAATGTGATTCGGAACACAAGTTTATTAAAGCACTTTCATCTATGGACTTATGGCAATCGCCCACTACAATTACTTTAGGCAATATCAATTATACTAAAAGATCTCTAAACAAAATGACATTAGGTGCAAAGAAAAGCAAAATGGTTTTGCTCCCACTTAAATTTTATTTAAGAAAGTTCTTCGAGTTACCAGGAGTTTATGAAGATTTTGATTCTCATTTAAAAATATATTGGCGAAAGACACTTTATATAATTTTATGAATGGTGAAATTTGGAAAAAGAAAAAGTTTAATACTGGCGAAAATAAGTTGCATATTCCACTATTTCTTAAACTTCGTGATTTTGAGGTAACAATCCGTTAGGCCCGCATACCTCAACACTTTTGGCTTCTTACGTTTCACTACCGTCAGCGCCACTTGGCTACAACGAAGTTTTTATTGCTGCATTATTTGAATCTATAAGGGTTAAGACATTGGGGAATGATCGATCCTTTTATAAATTAATTGATAGTTTGAATGATTTAGATATAAATGGCATTGATATTACGACAACCCACGGAAACCGAAAAATACACTTTACCTTAGGACTTATAGTTGGCGATAATCTAGCATTGAACTATGTTCTTGGATTTTCAAAGTCATTTAGTAGCACTCACTTTTGCCGTTTCTGCAGAATGTCAAAAGAAGACACAGTTAAATGTTATTTCGAGAATCTCGACTTACTTAGAGGCGAAGAGGACTATGTACAAGACAGCAAAAATCAAACCAATGGTATTCTTGAATTCTCAATATTCAACAGAATTAATCAGATTTCAGTCATTGAAAACTTTGCTGTGGACCTTCTGCATGACATTTTCGAGGGCATTTTGAAATATGATATGTCACATATAATTCACTATTACATATCTCAAAAAGTTTTTGATCTAGAATTTCTGAATTTAAGAAAGCAAAATTTTAAATATGGTGAAACTGAAATTGGTAATATGGGACCACCCATCAGCATGAACCATATACAAAACTTTAAAATTAAAATGACAGCCCGTGAAATGCTAACGTTCGTATTTTTGTTCCCTCTAATGGTTGGAGATAAGGTTCCACCAACTGACGCTGTTTGGAGATTTGTTATAAACTTAATGGAACTGATTGATTTGCTTATGCTATTTGACTACGAAAACTCGGATATTTTAAACCTGGAAAGGCATATTTGGGAGCATAATAAGCAATATGTTCATCTTTTTAACGATATCTTGAAGCCAAAGAACCATTTCCTTATCCACTACTGCAGAATTATAAAACAGTCAGGCCCGCTACGCTACCTTTGGACTTTCAAGTTTGAATCTAAGCACAGAGAACTAAAAGCGAATTTAAAGAATATAACATCAAGAAAAAACGCTCCTTTTTCTTAAGCTTTAAAATTCAATTTTAATTTTGCAAAAAAAATTGTGGATTACAAAAAAAGTTATTTTACTTTTAGTACCACGAAATGCCGGTTTGATCACTCCATAAATTTTGACTTATTTAATGAAAACTATCCTGAACAAGATTTCTCTACAGCAATGAGCTACTTATTTATAAACAATTTGGACATTGCTACAAGCAAAAATATATTATTTTTAAAGATAAAATTTGTTTTTATATTATAAAGGAAGTATTGTTGTACGATGAAAAAATTTTTATTTTCTGCCAGGAACTAATTACAAAATTCAGCAAACATTATTCCTGTTATGAAATTAAAGAATTCGGATCCTTTAAATTATTCAATATCAATGAAATTGTCAATCCTCCTCTACATGAATACCGTATTAATGAAATTAGTTTTTTAAAACCTAAACTATTTTAAGAAATTTAACCAAACTAAGATATTAATATAAATTTGATGTAAAACTAAAATAAGGTTTAAGTTAAGGGAAGTCAATGTAAATAATAAAGAAACTACAAAATATGCTGGGTATGCTTGCAATGTGGATATACATTTCTAAATTTTTAAGGAATATTTTACCTTCCTTTTGGTAAGAAGTTACCATAAATCTAGGCAGTATTTTGCCTAAGGCCAAGGCATTAGTCGCTTTGGTTTAAATCCTAAATTGACCTTAAATTAAAGGATGTCATAACCTCGCTTTGTGAATATAAATTGCCAAATATTGAGGAATAATTGACCTTCCATTTGGTAAGAAGTTACCTAAAAGGTAGGCAATATTTTGCAACAGTTTTAAATCAAAATTGACCTAAAGTTTAGGCATTTATTACTTTTATTTGTGGACATAAAATGTAAATTTTCTAGGGAATATTTGACCTCACATTTGGGAAAAAAATTCCATAAATTTTTGCAATTTTTTGCCTTAAAGCAAGGTTAAAATGACCTAAAAGTTTAAGGTCATTAGCTACCTTAAAGTAAGGATGAGATGTCTTTGGCGCCATTTTGAGGTCAAATCGCCATGATTTTTAGGTCATTTTCGGTACTTTAAGGCAATTTATTTTTCTGGGTGTATGCAGGCTGAAAAAGAAATTCAAATTGTAAATATAATCAAGGCTGCAAACCGGTCCTGAACCGAACCCCTTAGAACCGGTTCAAATATTTTTAAGTCCTCGAACCTGAACCCGAACCGGACCACTTTTTAGAAAAATTCGGTTCGGTTCAACAAATTAAGTAGTTTTTTCAACGACACATACAATATAGAAATTCGTTGTAATCTGACTATCATTCAAGAAGTTATGGATCGAGCATTAGAAATAGAAATGACAACTGCAGAGCATAAAAGGAATGCAACTATAATGAATACAGTGTGGATGAAAGTTGCTTATGTGCTTCAAAAGCATTTCTTGATTTGGACGATTACCAAGTTAACTCAATAAATTCCCTGGAGGACTATATAATTACAGTTTGTTGTGCTGCACACGCTCAAAATTAAGTAGATAACGATGTTTTAAGGCAGTTTAGTTTGACATTAGTAGAGTTCGCACACTTCTCCGAACTAACATTATATATAGTCTTTGCTTATAAAAAATTGAATTGAAATTGAACTCGGTTGAGTTCTTCTCTTCTTGATTGGCCCGATGCTTGCATCACAACCGTTCGACGGTCTCGGCCGCTGCAATCAATGTCCGCCAGTCGCTTCTGCTCCGTGCGAGCTGGGACCAGTTGGTCACACCAAGCTTGGCAATGTCTGCCCGAACCTGGTCATCCCATCTTAGTCGAGGTCTCCTCCGCCTGCCTCTTCCTCCGTAGTCAGCCGCCTTCGAATAATGATTTTTCCTTTCTGGAGCTTCTTCGTCCAGGTACATTTCCTAACCAACGCAGCCTCTGTTGCTTTATGCGCTTGACCAGACAGGTGTCCCCATAGAGCTCATACCGTTCGTCATTATTTCGAATGCGGAAATCATCGCCAACTTTTTAAAGGTCAAAATCCCTCCGAAGAATCTTTCGTTCATACACGCCAATCGCCGCTTCATCCGCTGCTGTCATTGTCCATGCTTCTGCGCCGTATTGCAGGACTGGGATGATAAGCGACTTGTATAGGGCTAATTTTGTTCTTCGCTTGAGGTCTCTGCTCTTGAGCTCCCTACTGAGCCCGTAGTAGCATCGGTTTGCAAGAGTGATTCTTCGTCGAATTTCCAGGCTGATGTTGTTGTTGTCGGTTGAGTTAGGTTAACAAAATATGCACATTACCTTTTATTGATTTTTTTAATTCAGAGTTCTTTAAAGAGGCTCCACCTCAAAACATTTGATAGTTCAAAATATATTTTTCTTCTTTAAAGCTACAGGATT